>JAWNNL010000645.1:0-110951 GCA_035045005.1 Liodrosophila aerea | reverse complement strand
TGGGCAATTCCACAGTGTCGTTCAGGACATTCGTACGAGTTTAAAGTAAAATAACTGTAAAAAGGAGGCGATTTTTTTTTTCTGAAAGGCTTAACATATAGCATTCAATTAGCTCTTTCATTGGTGGAAAGATTGATTTTGGGTAACTTTTCATTTTTAAGAAAATTGAAAAATTCAAGTCATTTTTCACGGGACGAAAATGGTAGTGGCATTTGAGGTCAACCAATTCAATCGCCAACTTCAGCGAATCCAGTGGCAATATTTTAATGCAACAAATTTTAAACTCTTGTACATGGATGCCTCTTCAAAATGGTTGTAATTTTTTTCAAAGATGACTTGCATTTTTTTTTTTAAATTCAATTTAAAAAATATCTAACGGGACATTTTCCATGGGACATTTTTTTTTATCACTATTTGTATGTTATTGCCATTGCTGGTAATGGAAAATAATAAAGAACAAATTGTAAAAATCTTTTTAAATCAACAAAAATAGTAAATTTATTCATTTTTATACAATAGGAAACTTAATAAATTAAAACGTTTTTTTTTTTGAATTGAAAAGAGATTAATTTACATGAAAATGAAGAAAAATATAATTATATTAAATTTATATATTACAACAATGTATCGTTATTTTTGCATATTAATAAATTCCTTAAATACAAAATAGAGATTCTTGCAAGGAATGAGCGGTCCTCGCTGCCCTTAACTCTTGGTTATTGGAGGAAAAAAAATGAAAATTAGATATACCCGGTATACTCTTCACCTCTTTCCATTTTTCGTCTAAGTTATATTTAACAATATCTTTGTTAATTTGTTCTGATGACATAAATAATAGTTTTACACCATTTATATATTGGAGTGCACACTGATAAAACGAGAATGCATCAGGTAAAACAATACATCTGGATTTTGTCATCTGCCAAACTTTTCGTTTTATTACCGCTCCAACTCCATCAACAGCTCTTTCTTGGATCTTTCTTCGCTTTTTCTCTCCACCGTTTGCAAGCTTCTCTTCCTTTTTCGCTCATCTACATTTGAATAATTAACAATTTTATGTTTATGAAAAAAAAATTTTTTTGAATCACTTACGATTGCACATTGGACCAAACTTTAAATGTCACCAAAAATATAAAAAAATTGTGTTTCCAAATTTTTTTTTTTTATTTCGATTGCACACACAAACTCTGTTTGCAAAAAAAAATTTGATGCAATTCGAGCAAGTAATTTGGACGTACTGATACGAAATGTTGTTTTTCAATTTCACACGGCCATTGCAGCAAGCGATAATGCAAATCAATATTTTACCGTAATTGGTAATCGCATATTTCCTTTTGCATTCTCTTTCGACTCTTTGATGCTCGGAGTGATTTTAGAAAGCAAAAGACAAAGCATAATGTTTATGTTTTTGAAGTTGTTATCAAAACAAAACATGCCATAAAAACATCAAAATTACAACGGATGCGTTTGCGCGACTTTGCATTTGAATATTTTGAAAACTGTAATCGATAAATTCAAAATTTTTTCAAATTTGTTAAATTTGAATATTTCTTAATGCAACCACGTTAAAAAAATTCATTTTCAATAACTATTAATTTTTTGGCCGTGGTGGACCTTTCTGTGGAAATGCCCATATGTAGATAGAAGATAGATAATATAACTTGTATATAGATAGAAGAAAGATAATATAACGATTTAAATTTTATTTTATTTTATTTTATTTATATATAATATCAACTAAGTACAGTTGATCAAAACATTAAGATTAAAAATATAAAAGTAAATTCAAATTAGATTTTTTAATTAAGATATTAAAATTGCTATTTAAGCTTAAAATTAAAAAAAAAAGGTTTCAAATAAAAGAATCTAAATTAAAATGAAAATATATTAAAAAAGCGGAAAATACTTGTACATAAATTCTGTTTTAAGCTTGGAATTCTAAGATCAAGACCAGCAGAGAGATGAATTTACTTGCGTGCCTTAGATCGTTTATTTCTTTCAGTGTATGCATGACATTAGTCCGTGCATATTTATTTGTCGTATTCCGAAAGGATAAGGAATAAACGAGTTGATGAATATAAGATGGTAATATAGCTGTATGTAAGCGAGTGAATGTCTGCTTGAGTGAATGTATCTCTGTATGACATAAAGCAGCGATTCGCCTCCAGTTATTGAGCCGATCATCAAGTCCCAATCAGCTGCTGCTGCTTGTGTTTTATAGTTTGTTGTTGTTGTTGCTATTTATTATTATTATTTGTGCGCTGTTGTCTGTCGATGTCTTTACTCGAATTCGCCACACGTTCGATTGCCTTTTTTAAATTGGTTTTGATGATTTTTCATTTAAAATATGTACATACATAAGGGGAGAATATGTACATATGTACATGTATGTATGTGTGTGTGTGTTGGGCACATGGTCATTCAACTGGGTTCGCTCAGTTTTAGGTCGTCAGTCTGCTGAAACGCACTGAGAACGCTGAACGCTGAAGCTCAATTGGTGGTAAACTATATCAATTGCATGCATATGTACATACATATGTACATATGTATGTATGTGTTCGTGTGTAACAGTAAACGGAAAATCCATACGCTTTTGCATTTGTCAAGCATTCAACCTTGGGCCACTAATTTAATGTCTCTTTTAATCCATGTCTTTCTGTTGTTCTATTTTCCCCACACGAACGAACAGCTGTAGAAGCGAAAGCGAAAGCAAGAAAAACAAAAACAAAAACAAAAGCGAAACGGGCAATTAAAATGCAGTTCAACTGCCAAGTTCCTGGTGTATAAAAACAAACTGCAAGAGACAGCAAGAAAATCAACCGATAACAAAACGTCAACGATTAATCGAGAGGGTGGGCAAGGGGACAGCAGAGAGCGGCAGTTGAATTTGTTAACATTAAAACGGTAAAGCAAAGCAGCAGCAGCAGCAGCAGCAGCAAGAAAGGAACGAACGTAACGTGTCATCATCAGAAGACGCAATTTGTGAATAATTTAATCGTGCATTCACACCAGCAGCAGCAAACACACACACACGCACGCACGCGCACACGCACACGAACTGCGTGAGAATCACACAGAGTCACACACACGCGCGCACAGTGAGAGCGCGTAAGAGAGCTGAGAGCTTTGCCTAAGCGAACGACGCACTTGTGCCCGCTCTCTCTATAGATGTTCTCACGCAGCAGCACGAACGCTGCGGGCAGCGCTGCTAGCGCCAGAGACAGCAGCAGCAATGACAGTGGGGGCGGCGGCGACGTCGGCGGCAACGGCGGCAGTGCTGTCGGCGTTGACGTTGGCAGCAACGCGAGAGCTGGCAGCATTGAGCTGCTTTGTCCACCCAGCGGCAGCAGCAGCATTAGCGGCAGCGGCAGTTTCAGCAGCAGCGGCGCTAGCACAACAGCCACGAACAGCACAAGCGTCAGCGTTGGTGCGTCGACGCCGACGTCGGCAGCGATCGGAGAGAGCAATAATAATGCGCACGCCAATCGTAATTTGAGCTTACAACTGAATATAAATAACAACAACAATAATACTAGCAGCAGCAATGCGAACAACAATAATAATAATCACCATCATCATCATGGCACGAATTTAATCAGCGGCATCTGCAGCAGCATTTGGCGCACTGCCACCTTCGGCAGCGCTGCGCCTGTCGCCAGCATCATGGCGGCGAGCAATGGCAGTAACAGCGGCGGCGGCAGCGGAGCCAGCGCCAGCTGCTCATCGAGCGCCTCATCAATCACGCCGCCTGGCGATGAAGTCTGCATTGTGGAGCAGCAACAGAGCCAGCGCACTGTGGCCACCAATACCAACAAGCACACACAGATGCAGCTCACGGGGGATGAGCAGGATGAGTCTGTAAGAACAAAACAAAAACAAAAGAAAACCCAACACACTCAAGTCTCGCTTTGATTTTGGTTTCCACTCAATTCCACTCCACCCACTCGATCTGACATCTCTCTCTCTTGCTCGCTCGCTAGCTCTTTTACTCTCTTACTCTCGCAACGGTCATACATCAAGGCTACCATTTTGTACATTGCCCCATCGACTCGCCCCTCTTCCCCCTTTCTCTCTACTATAATGCAGCGCATGGCTCATCAATTAATTTGTAATTTTTTCGAATTCAGAATTTTGTTTTCCCAATCTTTGGGTACAGATTGATATCAATTGTTTTGTTTTGCTGCAGCAAAGCCATTAAAACTCACTACATATATAATCAGAACTAGTGTTGTATATAGTATAGTACATATTCTGTATTGTGTGTGTGCTAATGTCTGTGTGTATTACAGCAAACATTCCTAGGCGCCAACGAACAGGACGATGAGCTAATCAAACAACTGCCAAAGGAGGTACTGCTGCGTGTCTTCTCCTACCTGGATGTTGTCTCGCTATGCCGCTGTGCCCAGGTGAGTGTGCCCCCCTCCCCCACCCCACTTTAAACACAACCTAATGAATCGCTTTGCATATTACAGGTGTGCAAATATTGGAACGTGCTAGCCCTCGATGGTTCCAGCTGGCAGAAAATCAATTTATTCGATTTTCAACGTGATATTGAGGTGACTAATGGATACACCAATTAATGTTACTAAATATAGTATACTATATTCAATATCTCACACCTTTCCTTTCCCACAGGGTCCGGTCATCGAGAATATATCGCAGAGATGCGGCGGATTCCTCAAGTCCCTCTCGCTGCGTGGTTGTCAGTCGGTGGGAGATCAGTCCATCAAGTAAGCGATATACATACATATACTAGTATTACTCTGTATTATAATACATCTCTGTTGCGTTCCACAGAACTCTAGCAAATCACTGCCACAACATCGAACACTTGGATCTGACGGAGTGCAAGAAGATCACAGATATATCAGTGACAGATATAAGCCGATACTGTAGCAAACTGACGTCCATCAACTTGGAGTCCTGCTCCAATATAACTGATAATAGCCTCAAATATATATCCGATGGCTGTCGGGTAGGTGAACATTTCCTTCCGATTGTAGCTGTACCTAATCGTAAACCCATTTGCATCCACTTAGAACCTGCTCGAGATTAACGTGTCCTGGTGCCATTTGGTCTCTGAGAACGGCGTGGAGGCGCTGGCACGTGGCTGTGTCAAGCTGTGCAAGTTCAGTAGTAAAGGTTGTAAACAGATTAACGACAATGCCATCACGTGCCTGGCCAAATACTGTCCTGATCTAATGGTGCTAAATCTACACAGCTGTGAGGTGAGTTTCCCTGACAGTTTGATAATATAGTTAATTGAAATGTATTCCTTTGGTAGACCATCAGTGATTCGTCTATACGACAGCTGGCATCCAATTGCCATAAGCTGCAGAAGCTGTGCGTGTCCAAGTGCATGGAACTAACTGATCTCTCGCTGATGGCGCTGTCGCAGCACAATCAGCAGCTCAACACATTGGAGGTGTCCGGCTGTCGCAATTTCACAGATATTGGCTTTCAGGCGCTGGGACGCAATTGCAAGTATCTGGAGCGTATGGATCTGGAGGAGTGCAATCAGATAACAGATCTAACGCTGGCACATCTGGCCACCGGCTGTCCCAGTCTAGAGAAACTGGTAGGCACACATCAAATATATACTTATGTAATTGTAATTGTAATTATGTATTCATTTTAGACGCTATCGCACTGTGAGCTGATCACAGACGATGGCATACGTCACTTGACCACGGGCAGCTGTGCGGCCGAGAGTCTATCTGTGCTGGAGCTGGACAATTGTCCATTGATCACCGATCGCACGCTGGAGCATTTAGTGTCATGCCACAATCTGCAGCGCATTGAGCTCTTTGACTGTCAGCTCATCTCGCGCGCTGCCATACGCAAGCTAAAGGTGGGCGAGGCCATGGCCCAAACTCATTCAAGTAGTACCACCTGCCTTACTAATGATGTATTCATGTATCCATTTGTAGAATCATTTACCAAATATCAAGGTGCACGCCTACTTTGCACCCATCACACCGCCAGCTGTGACAACGGGACACCGACCGAGGTACTGTCGTTGCTGTGAGATTCTCTGAGATACGGCCATTGGCTTTGCCAGACGTATTATGCGCAAATCGGCCACGGACTGATGTTTGCCTGTTTGCATCGTTATGCTAGCCATGGTCTTTAGCCTGACCCTCATATCGATGCTCTATATGCTTGGATTGCTCGACAGCATCTAGTGCAGCTACAGGCACACACACACACACACACACACATAACATACACACACTCTGAACTGTGTATAACCAAAAGCAAGATTCTAATAACGAGAGAAACAAACGAAATTCTTAGAGAAAGCAAACAAACTACTTGATTTTTTTTTATGTTTTTGTATTAGTATTTAGTTTTGCAAGAGTTTCGACAACTCCTCAATAATATGCAAAAACAACAATTGTGATTATTTTTATTTAATATGCTAAGCTGTTATGTTAACTACTAGACAAACTCTTTTATTTGTTTTATGTTCAATTGCAATCGTTTCTTTTGTGTATTAAGTATTAGTATGCTCCTAACATGAATCCTGGCTTGTTTAGTCAACTCTAACTGTAACTTTTACACAGACAACACACACACACACACACACATACATGGCAACCTATGCATGCTGATTAAATGTGTTTGATTATGGCTTAAACAATAAGTGAGAACAAAAATTATAAATATTGTATTAATATATAACTGAGATTTTAAACAACTCTAAAAATGTCGATAGAACCACTAAGCGTTCACCCACACACACACACACAAACACACTCACACTCACACACTTGTCAAGTCAGTAAAAACTTTAAGCCACATTTCCCACATTAATGTTGCTAACTCTTTTTTAGTGCCAGCTAAAAACCATATATATAAGCATGTTTAAACTAGAGCATAATATATAGTTACATATATATACATACATACTATATACATACATGCATACCAGCTGCACACTATACAAATTGTATATTACAAACAGAACAAAACGAAGCAGTTAGCAAGCTAATGATAAAGATGAACATAAAGATAACAAATAAAAGATATAACCAATAAGTGCAACCAAGTCTTTTACACACAAAATACAAAATACAAGATACAAAACAAATACAAACATGGATCAGCGTTTCTAAAACACAAACAAAAGAAAACCCTCTCATACACGTGAATGAGTCTATACATAGAGTATATATATACATACTATTTACATGTCATAATTGTCTATTTTGTATATGTAATCCCACATGCAAACGGGTACAAAAACGCCGCCAATACATACATATATTTTCCAAATTCCGTAAACTTACTGTTCACCTAGTGATTTGTGTTGCAATTGGCCTTTAGTGTTATGTTCAACTAACGGTTTCCTAACAGCTAAATGTACAAAGCCATCACAGTCTATGTATACCTAATCTCTGTAGTTTTTCCGCCCATTTGCCATTTGCCACTCCCCCTCATCCACACACTTTTCGGCTTGAAGAAACGCTTTACACACAACATTATTTGTATGTACATATAGCACTGTTCCAAAAGAGAAAATAAAAGTGAAACAATTTAAAAATATTATATATACTATATTATATGTATACAAAAGAATCGGTGCTCTGAAATCAAGATGTAAGTTTTCACTCCCAACACGCTCATTGTTAGAAAACTCTTGTGTGGAAAACTCTTGCTTCCACAGCGATAATTTTATTTACACTCCCGAGTGTGTTGGCAGTGGAAATGGCAAAATAAATAAAATAAAAAGAAATAATTATGTATATTTATTGTTCTTGTGTTTTAAGCGTATTATAGCATTTTAAACACCGATTATTGCCACAATTCAACTAGCTTTTAGTTCAAGAATCTATATTTAATATATGTATGTACTACTATGACTACTACTACTACTACGTGTGTTTATATTTTAAAAACAATACAAACAAAAACAAAAACAGTAAGGAACAGTTCATAATAGATTTATGAAATCGAAACATTTGATTTAATGTAAGGTGCAAACATAAATATAATAGAAATTTATTTATAATATAAAATGTGTTGTGCTAAATTCATTAATTCATACAATGCGGTAAGTTCTTCCTAACAGTATTGCCTTATTATGTCTTTTTATTGCCAAGGCATATTGCTTTAACTAAGCGCTTCTATTCAAACATTATGTTCCCTCGATGCAACTTGCTTTGTTTACCTTTTTTGGGCGCCTTTTTCGAGTGGCCCTTACATACAGTGGATCGCAGTTTATTTCGTGCAGCTAAGAACTGAAATGAAAAAAGCCCATTATTTGTTTTTGTTATTTTATTGTTATATTTTACTAGTTAATAAAATTGTTTTTGTTTATTATTATTGTTAATTTTCTGTTTTAAATAATTGCATTTAAATTTTTTAAATACCTTTGATAGTTTAGCCGCAGTAACGATTAGAAATTTCAGTTCTTAGCTGCACGAAATAAGCTGCGATCCACTGTATGTGAGAGTATGAGTGTCTGCAAAGAGATCGAACTAATGTGGGCTCACATAGCCAATGGCATATTCGCAACACTTGCTCCGAGAGAGCGAGCGAGCGTTAGACGGACATGCATAAACTGCAGTTATGATAGTGGGTCGCTCTCGCAATGCCAGATGTGGTGTGCTTCACTAAGAAATGCATGGGCTGAATTTGACTGTTTGTGTTCGCTTTATTCAAGTTCCTCTTTCGCAGAGTATAAAAGCAAGTGAAAAATAGAAAAATAGACGTGAGACTAGTTGGCTATATAAAAGGGCTTCCGCCTGCAACTGCATTCGGATGCATGGCGTAGTGTGTGCAGATTTTAGTGTGGTGGAATTAATTTTGTACATAGTACATATATGCCGGGTAAGTACACATATATTCTGTAAACAGCAAAAGTTACGTGAACAACGAACTTTTAAATTTACCACTAATAAAATTATGTATATGTATAAAAGAACAAAACAAACTTATTAAAAAAAAACGTATCCATTTAAAATCAAATTAGAATCACTTGCGGGAATCCCACTATTAAAAATATTGCTACACAAAATTGCCTAAAAATGAACCATTTTTGTCAATCAGCTGTTTGTGTAGTGGCAACACTGGCAAGTGCAGCGTGTGAAGGTTGCCATGCAAAGCAAGTGTGTTTACAATTCGTTTATTTAATTTACATCTTGTCTATAATTACAAATTATTTAAAACTTGTTAATTCAACTAACACCTAATAAATGAAATGTAATGAGATAATTGGTTAATTATTCGCGCAATTAAAGAAATATACATACTGTATGACGTCAGAGGAAGCGATAACGTTGCAGTTAACCTTGAAAATTCATACAGTGGCAACGCTGTCATTTTAGCCATAACTGATGTGTGTGCTGGTGTGCGAGTATTGCGAAAAATTGTTAATTCAATTAGAAATTTAAGTAATCAAAGCAATTGTAAAGCAAGAAACGTGCAGGTCGCGTGCCGCTGCTCCAATTGCCATGGCCAATCGCACGCGTAATAATACCACCAAAGTTGAGGCGCTGGTTGAAAGTTGCCGTAGCGAAGGCAAATGGCAGCGCGTCATCGAATTGACAGATGAGCTGAAAACGGGATCACCACATAACGGTAAAGGTCATGCTGGCCATATTGTCAGTAATACGTCTCGGCTCATGTAATACCAATAATAATTGATGTGATTTTCAGAATGTCTGGCAAATTTTCTAGTGGGCGAAGCACGTCTAGAAAACTATTTGGAGGAGCATGCAGTGGCGGCCGAGTCAACCTTTGGCCGTGCCAAAAGTGGTCTGTCCGAGGCCAGACGCTATCTGAACCTGGCACTGGGCGAGAGTGGACAGAAGGCAGGCATTGCATTGGATGCATATCTGCTGCTGGCCAAGCTGTGCTATGCCTGCGGCGAGTACGAGCAGAGTCTGGAAAACTTTGTCAAGGCGGAGCTCAATACGCTGGCTGAGAAGGAGCTGACACTGTAAGCAACTACCCCTAGCTGGAGTAATTGGGAAAAAACTAATTATAGTGTATATTCTCGCACTCACTAACAGACGCAGCTTAAAGATCTTGGCCGAGTCGTATGCCATCAAAGGTCTGTGTCTAGAGCAGCAGGCATCCAAGCCCACATCCAAGTTCAAAAAGGCCGAAAAGGATACGGAAATGGTACGTATTACAAAGCATGGCTCTCTCAACATATAAATACTTTTCATTTTCTGCAGATTTGCTGCTTTGAGCGCGCCTCGGACTTGGGTTTGCTGTATCTGCAGGAATATGACATTGTCAGCGGTAGCAGCAACTCCTCCAACAATTCCACTGCTGGCTCCACGCTAAATGTTAATGCAGGCAGCGGCAGTGGCAGTGGCGGCGGAGGGGTGCAACAATCCTCGAGCAGTTTTGCCATCAGCAGCACCATACCCACCAGCAGCGTCTCATTGGAGGTTAACCGTCGCATGGGTGCTATCTTGGAGACGGCGCTGCAACGTGCACCCATTGTCTTGATCAAAGCCGGAAAGTTGCAAGTGGCTGTGGAGCGTTATCGCATCATGTTAAATGCCATTGAGACGCGTGCCACCCAGTCTCTACGTCTAACTCTTTCACGTCAGCTGGCGGAAGTGCTGTTGCGCGGCGTTTCGGGTACCATTTACGCTGCTCCATTTACCAGTAAATCTGGTGGCAGTACGTTGCGTGGCGGCGGTGCCACCAAGCGTCTATGGAAGCCACGCAAGTACGCGGCACGGCAACAATTTACGCCGCGCAACCAACAGGAGGAGGTCATACTGCTGCTACTTATCGCCGAAGCGCTCGCCGTGCGTGACACTGTGCTCTCGCAGAGTCCAGAGTTTCGACAGGCACGACAGCATGCCATGGGCAATGTGACGGCTGTCTATGATCTACTTACGCTGGCCACCATACGCTGGGGTCTGGTGCAGCTGCTCAATGAGTCTTTCGAGAAGGCGCTCAAGTTCAGTTTCGGGGAGCAGCATGTCTGGCGCCAGTATGGATTGAGTTTAATGGCAGCGGAGAAGCATTCGCATGCTTTGCGTGTGCTGCAGGAAAACATGAAGCTGACGCCGGGTGATCCATTGCCCTGTCTGCTTGCCTCACGTCTGTGCTATGAGAGTTTGGAGACGGTTAAGCAAGGCTTGGATTATGCTCAGCAGGCGCTAAAACGGGAAGTGAAGGGTATGTTTTAAATAAAGTCAAGTTATCCCTGATCCATGCTGACATTTTTACTCCTTTTCTACAGGATTACGTCCATCGCGCAGTCAGCTCTTTGTGGGCATTGGTCATCAGCAGCTGGCCATACAGGCCACCTTGAAGAGCGAACGTGATGCGTGCAACAAGCAGGCACTGGAGGCCTTGGAGCGTGCTGTGCAGCAGGATGGCAACGATCATCTGGCCGAGTATTATCTGTCGCTGCAGTATGCGCTGCTGAATCAGCTGGGCGAGGCTTTAAATCACATACGCTTTGCCCTAGCCCTACGCATGGAGCACGCTCCCTGTTTGCATCTATTCGCCTTGCTGCTGACAGCATCCCGCCGACCGAGAGAGGCACTCGGCGTGGTAGAGGATGCTCTCCATGAATTCCCCGATAACTTGCAATTGCTGCATGTGAAGGCGCATCTGCAATTGAATCTTGAGGATGCCGAAACAGCTCTGTCCACAGTGCAGCACATGCTGGCCGTGTGGCGGGATGTATACGAGGCGCAACTGGCCGGCGAGGAGGAGAAACATTCGGATACCAAGAGTGGCGTCCACTTGGTGCATTCCTCACAGATGTCCGATAAGGATTCAAGTGAGTCATCTGCTGATTTTATACTCTCGTACACAACCTGTATCTAATAATGCCTATCTATATATGTTCTGTATATGTTTACATACTACATACCCATACACATACACACATTTATACACACATACATTTCTACATATATACATGTTAATACGTCTATGTGACTACCCAAATCTCTTCTGCGGAATGTGTCTGTCTATAAAAATAACTCAAAAACAAATCATATAAAAATGTATAAAAATACTATAATTGTAAGTCTCAACTGCATATTTAACTTAAAGCTAATTGACTTGCTTTCGGCATGCCGAATGTAAGCTATACACTTGCCAGGCAAGCGAAATTTAAGATAAGAAATTTAAGTTCCATTTTTCAACGCAATCAAACGGAATGATTATGATAACACTGCGAACTTAAACGCATTTAGTTTTAATTCAAAATTCAGTTACAGCATCAAGGCATCATTATTTCATAATATTATACTGATGGATACAATTGTGAAGCTTTTCAAAGAGTTGTATTATTTGATTTACTTTTAATTATTCAAATCAGAACTTAGAATCTACACAAGTTGAAGTCGTAGTCACCAGAGTCTATTATAATTGTAAATTAGTTCAAAACAAATCAAACCGAAATGGAAATTATTTATTTATTTCTCCTAACAAAAAGTCCAAATTAGTTTCCGATATCGAGAAAATATTAGCCAAAGCATACATTAAAATTATGCATAATATATAATAGTGGTTACTTTTTCATGTAGAACAGTGTTAGTGTTGTGTTGGCAAGTGTATAAACTGCTGTAATATGGCTTCGCTTTCATTTTCAACTCTCTATCTATAGCTATCTCTAACTGAATCTATGCCTTAATCTAAATTAGACTTTCTCCTCTACCTGTCTGCCTGCTAACAGCATGTTGCATCTTGTTGCATGCCACAAAATATATAATTCTATAATTTTATGTTTATTAAATTCCTGATACATTGGTTTACTCTATGGCTAACAGTACTTTTCTTCGTTACTACTACTACCATAATTGTGTCTCAATTGTTTACTAATGATGTTTCTGTTTAACTCTTTGAAAGATTCCGTTTATGCTGCCTCGCTGGCTGCAGTGTCCCGTGTGGAGCAGGCTTTAAGCGAAGCGGCCAGCTCACTGAGCTCCTTTACCCAAAGACCAGGACCACGACGTCCCTGGATGCTACAAATTGAGGTTGTAAATGATGTAATTTTATGTATCAAATTTTAATTGTATTCTCTACTATTTTCAACAGATCTGGCTGCTCCTGGCTGATGTCTATTTGCGGATTGATCAGCCCAATGAGGCGCTCAATTGCATACACGAAGCAACACAAATATATCCGCTATCACATCAGATTATGTTTATGGTAAGAGCTGCGAATACATACACTATTAAGCAGCATAATTAATCATTTATTTTCTACTCTTGCAGCGTGGTCAGGTACATGTTTACCTGGAGCAGTGGCTGGACGCCAAGCAATGTTTCCTCAATGCTGTTGCCGCCAATCCGAATCATACGGAAGCACTGCGGGGTCTGGGTGAAACACATTTAATGCTCGGCGAACCGCGCTTAGCTGAAAAGATGCTCAAAGATGCCGCCAAGTTGGATCCAAATTGTCCCAAGATTTGGCAAGTACTTGATATATTTATTACTCTCATGTATTATTAACAATTTGTATAATCTTTAACAGGTTTGCTCTGGGACAAATAATGGAGACTTTGGGTGATTTCAATGCGTCGGCGGATTGTTTTGCCACATCGCTGCAGCTGGAGCCATCGTGTCCAGTACTTCCATTTACCTCGATACCATTAGTTTTCGAATAGAGACATTTCGATGTGCACTTTCTTTGGTTTTTTTTTATATGTTTTTATCTTTTTGTTATTGTATTTATGGCGTTTTTATAGTATACCTCAAGTAACCTCAAAGCAGAGAGCAATATTACTTACTAGAACATAATATCTACCTAATATATGGTTCAATTTCTGGGTTTTCAGTTATATTCAGTCAGTATTAGATGAAAATATTTATATTTGTGGTGTAAATTGTGAGTGTGTGTGTAAATTATTAGCTAGCCCTTATTGAAAGAAATGTTCCACCACTGTGCGAAATGTTAATTAACTAAATCTAAATGTATAAACTAAGGTCAAACTTAATTCGATGTCTGGAATTTATTTTCGTTTCGCCGAAACTCTTAATAGATATGGTATTAGTACTTTTGGTTGTTGAAACATTGTAAAGAATTTAATATTGTTTTCATATGTTATTTACTGTTATACAAATAGTTATTAAACAATATACGTAAACATATACAAATGTATACCAAAACAATTATTTCAAATACAATATATATTATATACTTATTTGAAGAAAATGCCATGTATTAACTGAATGTAAATGGAAGGAGTTCAAGTCTGGAGTTGAGTAACTGATAAGATAAGATATAAATAATGATTATATCAGATTTAGATAGATATTGATAGACAGAAGAGATAACAGTTAAAATTTGTTTAAAGCATTAGTATACTATCAATTTTGATAAATACAAATAATTCTGTACTATAAGTACATATATTACATGTTATACTATGCATTTACCTCGTGTATCTATCAACTCTGCCTTTGGCCTCGATTAATACTTCTGCTATCTGTCAAATATTGGCGTGAAACCTTTCACTTTTCCCCACTCTAATTGGGCACAGGTAATTTCCGGCATTAATGCCAGCCAAAAATAGGAAATCCTCGATTAGTTCTCGGTTAGTCCTCGACAGACAGAAAGCCCAAAGTCAAAACAAAAATAAAACAATGTGCGTTGCCCTGGGCAACGGCTGTTGGGGCAATCAATAAAAAAGTAAACAAAAAGGTGGAAAATAGAAAATTAGGAAATGCTACTGCAGGTGCGCAGGAATTTGGGTTTACGAGCTCAGCGCCAAAAATAAAAAATAAAACACAAATAAATTCCAGAAAAATAGAACTGAAATGATGCGAATTTTGTGCCAGTTTCAAGTTTGACCCGCATCCGAAACCAGACCCTACGGATGGGCATAATGACGCCCAAGCGTAAGCGACGTAGTAAAAGTCGCAATAAGACCGAATCGGAGGTGCAGCAACATCGGCAGCTGCTGGAGGAGCTGCAACTGGCGAATAGCTGTTGCGACATCTGCCACTGCGATTGCTACAGTTCGCATAGCAGCAGTAATGTGAGTGGACGTGACTGCGGTGCGGACCAACTGCAGCAGCTGGACCATCACATAGAGATCCTGGAGCAACTGCAGCGTAGTGAGAGCGCACAGCACAGATCCCACAGCAGTCAGAGCCAGAGTCGTCGCAAACGTAGCGCTTCCAAATCGCCCAACGAGGCCAAATCCCAATACACACAGACGCGACGGGGTTCGGCGGAGTGTCAATCCCGTGCCTCCACAGCGGCCAGAAGCAGACGCTCCAAGAGTGCGGGCAGTCAGCGCAGTCAGTCCAGGGCGCAGTCCAAGCAGTTGGTGCCTGAACCACAGCAGAAGCAGCGTACGCGTCGTGCTCGGGGCCTGAAAGATTGCCAGATGCTGCAGGTGAGTCTCTGAATAGGCGGAGATACATCCATATCATAAATTGTCTGCTCCTTACAGGTAGTTTTCGGTTCTCTAAAGGGACACAATGCTGGCAGCTTGGCCATCAGCGGCAAGGGTAGATCCAAGTCGCAGGAGAACATGGCGCTGGTGCCACTGGCCCAGTCCCAGGCCAACAACATGGGCAACTCGTTGTGTGTCTCCATGGCGAATTTGTGCCTGGCGCCTACGGTGCGGGCTGCCTACGCTCAGGTGCCCAGCCACGATCAGAAGATACTGAACCGCATGGCCGTGAAGCGTAGCCAGCAGGCGGCGGATAAGGAGCACGCTTGGCTGGCACGCAAGTACTGGGAGAACGAACGACTGGAGCGGGAGCTGCTCAAGTGCGAGCAGCTGGAGGAGTACAAGCGGGCGGTGCAGGACAAACAGTTCCAGGACTATCTGCTGACCAAAGCGCGCCTACAGGCGCTGGCCGAGCGTGATCTGGCCGAGCTGCGGCGACTGCGCGGTGTCCTCGATGCCAAGGATGCGGCAGCCAAGCAACGTTTGGATGCCATGCGCATGGAACGTGATCTATCACTCTGCCAGCGTCGTTACGAGGATGCGCGACGCAGCGAAGCTGTCAATCTGCAGCAGGAGGAGCAGGAGCTGGATTCCACCCTTAGAAAGCGTGACATTTGTATACGTCTCACGCAACGACTGCGCCGTGCCGACGAGCTGCGTGGCCAGCTGCTGGAGAGCTATCTGAAGCGACTGCAACACGACAACCACGTGGAGCAGCTGCAGCACGAGGAGCACTGGCGTGAGCGCCAGCAAGTGGAGCGCCTGAAACGGGAACAGCTGCAGCATGACATACAGAGGAAACGCCAGCAATCCCAGCGCTTTGTGGAGTGCCGTCAGCGGGGGCATGAGGCACGGTTTCGCACTGCCAAGATCTCGGCCAGCCTCAGGGAATTGGTGCGTCAGTCTGTGACTCCAGAAGCAGCTATCGATCAGCTGGGAAACAGCTTCCATGCACAGCAACAGTCCCAGCTGGGCCGATTGCTATTCCAACAGCGGCCAGTGAGGGAATTGGAGAAATTGAAATGATAAATATGAAAACTTGTTGTTATTGCTTTAATGTAAATAAAAAAGAACATACAAAATTAATGATAAACGGTGGAGGGAAGCGTGTAGCTGAGAAAGTCAATGTCTTAAATTGCCTGCATTAATGTTAAGCATACGTTAAATATTATTTTAAATGCATTAAATTGAAATAAAATACGTTTGTTATTTACGCAAAAGTAGACTTAATTTATGATTTGTTTTGACTCAGTTGTTTCCTTTTCAATTTTGGTTTTTTACTGGAAGTTAGCAAGTAGAAAGTAAGTTTGTCCTGACTGACTGACTCAATGACTAATCAACATCACACAGACCAAACGGTAAGACACTGCGACCTAATTGTTTCGCGGGATATTTCTTTATAGGTCATAAGTTTCCCCCAAGGTCTCAAATGGATTTTCGTATACTCCACAACCGCTTAAACGCAGTTTTTAAAGATACAAACTATAAAAATATGGGATTATGAGAAAATGAGAAAATAATATGAATATAAATAGGGGTTCCTTCGCTTATTGGCGTCGTAATGAGGGCGAAACTTCCTAGTATAAACATAAATAATAATCGCAAATGAGAGGAATGAAATTTAAAGATAATTCCTATTTTTATTTCGAATAATTAATTATAAACTGTCCTTTTTATCCTTCGTGTCTATCGATATCTTCAGGGTTTCCCTCCTATACAACAGCGGCAGGGTTGCCCTTCAATGCAGCATCGATAGAGTTGCCAGATTACATACATATACTATATTAACAATACAAATAAAATACTACTATAGCTAATTATAGCTAATAATTGTGCCTTTTTCAAGTAAGGTTATATGACGTTAGGAATATGGAGTGCGCATGGATTATTTATCATTGACAAAGTCTACCTTTTTCTTCGTCAATTCTTAGACCCTGTTAAAAAGTTCTTATCGGAGCATTTCCCATTCAGCACAGCAAGTAGCATTTCCGAAAGTAATACTAAACTCGTTACTTCAGATTGAGACTCGGAATACGCTAGAAATTCTCGATAAAATTATTTTATTATTAGAATATTATAATACTATTATTATTAATACATCCAATTGAAGCAAGAACCATGAACTCAAAATTAACACAGGATTCACCATATGCCTTGCTGGCGCCACCTCCTGGCATGCCCTTGAAGGATCAGAGTGAAATAATGCAAAAGTGTCGCCTTGCACACGGCTCCACCGCACTGGCATTCAAGTATAGTGGCGGCATTATAGTTTGTGCGGATTCCCGGACCACAAGGGGCAATATTATATGTTCGGATAACATGAAATATATCAAGCAACTGGATAAGTCTTTTCTGGTCGCCTTTGCCGGAGCAGCGGTTGATTGCTCCTATTGGAGTCGTGTGATGGCTATGGACTGTCGCTTGCACAGTCTAACAGTGACCACCGCGGCACAGATAATGACCAACATCATTCAGCAATTAAAGGGTTTGGGTCTATGCATGACCTTCTTATTCGCTGGCTTTGATCCCGAAGGCCCCAAGATCGTGTATGTGGACGACGAAGGTACAAGCGCAGAAGGTGACAGCTTTGTCATTGGGAATGGTTACCCCCATGCCACTGTCTTACTGAAGTCTGAATACAAGTGGGAGATGTCGGATGATGAAGCCTATAGCCTAGGACGATGTTCTGTCTTGCACGCGGCCATACAAGATGGTCACACCGGTGGAGTAATTCGAGTCTATCACATAACTTTATCCGGTTCGAAACTTGTGTCGGCCGATAGTTGCTCGAAATTGATTCCACCTGATATGATGGATATGCTGGTCCGTGGAAAGGAGAATGGGAAATGGGAAGTTCCACCATCTCTGGGAATGAATAATTAGGTTCTTAAAATTGTATTTCCATATTTATAAGAAGCAATAATGGCAATAAGATAAACTAATAGATTATTATTAAGAACAATAAATAAAGTACAATATTCGAAAGGATAGGGAAATCTGTTTTGCCCAGAATCAATTTGTAGAGGAGGACGGTCATCCGAATAATAAGTATCGGAGTGCTAGAGCATGCTTTAAAAGATTTTGTTATGTTTTTTACTGACTTTAATTCTCAACTGTTTAAACCTATATATAAAAGGCAGTTTGTCCTGACTGACTGACTGGTTGACTAATCAGCATTGAACTGCCCAAACGGTTTGACAAAGCAACCTAATTTGTTCCCAGAGATAATTCCTAATCGGCAATAGGTTTCCCTTAAGGTCGCTTATTTACATAAATCCACCGCGTCCATAGTAACCGCGCAAAACCAGGAGATAAACGCAGGAGATATTCGATAAACCATTTAAGTAAGTATTATCTAAAGGGGAATTAGCAGCTTGAATACCCTAGTGTTTCGCTTTGCGATTGCGGGTATGTGCGTATGGGCATGAATGTATCTACTAAGTATGTACATGAAATTGGCTCGATTGTAGGTCTAAAAGGCCGGTTCGACATCCAACTTGTTTAAAGTTTTTTAATAAATAAATAAATGTTTTCGGTAATTTAATCAACAAATTTCAGCTATAAATTTTTTAACGTATTGGATAAACAAAAAATGTAAAACAAGAAAGTACAATTGTGAACCTACATGTATCTAAAATGCTATTTATGCTTAATTTGACATATATATTTTTATATATTTTATTTATTCAATAATAACAATACTAAGTCAAAAGATAAACGAACATTAACGTTGAGGTCTTCAGTTCTCCTTTGATATAAAATTGTAAAACCTGAGGTACACATTTAGTGGAAAAGTGAGTTGCCAAAATTCGGTTTATTTCGTGGAAATTCTCTATACATTTGTGGCAATAATTGTGTGTAGCGTTTAAATGAATCATTTTATTCTTTTAGCTTAAACAATAAAAGCACGTGTGAGCGTAGAACGGCGCCTGCGTGACTATTGCTGTTGTTGCAGACGCACAAAGAGATATGGACTGAACATACAGTGGGAGCTGGCTTAGGTCAATGCCTGGGACGTCTACACCATTTCGGGGACACTTAAAGGCATGAGTAATTGGGGTGCGTCTGTAAGTACATACATATAGAAATATAAAATTTTTTACACTGTCTCCAGCCAATTACATTGTAGTGTGTGGCCCAGGGGGCTGCATAAGGTGGCAAGGTTATCACGCGCTGTAGTTACAGCCTGTGATTGTGACTCAGTTGGAGAGATCGGTTTTCCGCTTTCCCTTCTTAGCTCTTTCAACTGTTTATCTTTCCTTCACTACCTATTTCCTTATACGATACTTTCTGGCCTGACCTAGGACAGTCGGAGAAGTTCATTTCGCGTTGTTTAAGTCAAATTTAATTAGATTAACACTTGCTGTGGCTTAACTAAAGAGACTCGGCACATCAAGTCCACACATAATTATGACATATCTCTTTTATTCATTTCTTTTGTTGTTGTTGTTGCTCTTGTTGTTGTTGCTGTGGTCATTTTGTAATTGAAGTAAAATGCTTTCCACAATCAACAAAAATTGTCTTTACATACTAGTCTGGCTCGCGTTGTTTACGGTCAGACAGCCGGGCACTTGTTTTGATTAAAGCCACTGATAGTGTGTAGTCCAGTGTCTAAAAGAGAAGAAGAAGAGCAGAGAAGAAAACAAGCATTGAGCTTAGGCACAGCTGCACTCCATAATGCCCTACAAAATATATGTAAATTGAATTATTTTTCATATTTTTATTGTTTTGGTATTTTCCATGCTGATAGTGGCGGTCTGGTAATGTAATGTTGTCATAAGCATTACATGAAAACATAAAAATAAAATATATACAAAATATTTAGCACAAAAAAATATATGAAAAATATAAACTACATAAAAACTTAAAAATAAAATACATTTATAAAAAAATTCATTTCATAAAAAAAATTCATACAAATACAAATATACAAATAGTTGGCAAAAAAAAAGGTATAAATATTTAAAAAAAAATTATAAACTAATAATTTATAAATTTAATTGCACAAATATTATCAGAGAGAACTTATAATTAACAATTATTATTTCCTTTTATTTCTTTATTAATTTAATTTAATATGAGTCAACCGCATAACTTAAATAAAAGAAAAATTCTTTGAAGATAAATGCGAAATTTATAACCAATATTTAGTTTTATTTAATATAATAAAAACTATTTTAATTTAGTCGTTATCTTTCCCAATTTCTTAAATTTACAAACACTTTTCAAAAATTGATAATACCCTACAGCTTTCACTCAACGCTCTTTCTGGCGTCTAATTAGAAAAATAGCAGAGAAAAAGTAAAATTAGTAAATTGGAATTTACTGGAAAAATTACTTGCGCTTTTTCAACGTGATCCCTCTAACTTAGTTGCCTTAGTTCCAAGTCTTGTTGTTGCTGCCCCATGTACAATTAATTTTTCATAATTAATGTATATACTTTTTTATTATGCCACATATAAGGCATACACTTGGATTCAGCTGTATATGTAGCTGATAAGCTCGATTTTGCAAGTGCTTCGTGTATGTTTCGTATAGAAAGTATTTATTTAGTGTATGGCCCCAAGGTCTATTATACGAATATAGAAATTATTTGCAATAGAAATGAAGGTCATTTAGATGCCTGTCAAATGAAACTTAAATTTATAAATGGCATATTCAATACATAAATATAAATTCTATTACTCTTCTACTCTAACTAATGGGAATTTATTATAATATTAATATGTTTAATGTTTTGTTTTTCTTCCCCTGATTTTTTTTACATTTTTTAATCGTTCTTTTGTTCATGAATTTTGTTTTTATTCACCATTTTATGCTGCTTTCACTTTGCAAGCTTTGCGATCATCGCATTCCAGATGCGAGTTGATAATTCGCAGTCATTTTTATTTTGCATATTTATAGACTTTGAGGTTATGTAATCGCACAGATTTGATCTGTCTGTTGTCATATCGCAACACAACGAGATACAAATTGTCGTTAAAATATTTCGAAAAGTTTCGTTAGGTTAAAAAAAAGTAATGCTTAAATTCAAAATGTTTCGCTGAGTGTAGCTAATACAGTTTTAGCTCTCAATATCCATGGATATCTTCTGCTGCTCTTCGAGTATATTGGCATGCTGTCGCATCGTGTGATTGTTGAGATTGCCCACACTCTGATAGGATCGATCGCAATGGATACACGCGTAGGGTTTCTCTCCGGTGTGCACCAAATGATGCGAAGTCAGGTGGCCGCGGGTAAAGAAGGCCTTCTCGCATTGATCACATTTATAGGGACGCTTAGACATGTCCGGATCATGGGAGCGCATATGGGTGCGTAGATCCGACTTCGTAGGCCACGTCTTACCGCACTCGGTGCAGGCAAAGATGCGCGGTTTCGTCTCGCCCGTATGCATACGTGCGTGTGAGATCAGCTGGGTGCGGAGCACGAAACGCTTGTGGCATATTTCACACTCGAACGGACGATCGGTGGAGTGCAGCGATGTGACATGATAGCGTAGACTGTGCCGCGATGCGAAACTCTTCGAGCACACCTCGCACTCATAGCGCAGTCCATTGCCCAAGCCATGCACCGAGATCATATGCAACTTCAACTGGAAATTACGTGTAAATTTCTTTTCACACTCTGTACACGGATGCAGAGATTTCGGTGTATGTGTTGAGCCTTCAACTGGTGGTGCTGCTGGTGTTTTTCGTACTGTTCTCCTGCGTTTGGGCTTGGCAGGAGGTGCCGACATCTTGGTATCCAGCTGCTGCTCCAACTGCTCCAGTGTGGCCGGCAAATGTATGGGCGTGTTCAATGGACCATCGTCCCAGGGTGCAGGCGTTGCATACGAGGGCAGATAACTGTTTGGAAATGTGTCGGATAAGTCCAAATTACCTGTGGGGTAAGGAGAATAATTATAGTGGGGTTTAAGAGTAAGAAAATAATGGACTATAATAGTTAAATTTTATGAAATATTTGAAATTTATTAGAGTAAAATTATAGAAGTCAAGGAGAAGCCCCACATACCACATTTGCGACGGCAGTGTGATGATGCTCCTCCCCTCGACCCAAAAAAAAAAAAGGGAGAAATATTTAGAATAAAATATAATATAGATTCAAAAAATAATTGATATATAGCATGTTTAAAATTAATAAATAAAGAAAGTATATAAATAATAAATTTAAAAATATCACTCTGGGTTTGAAAATGTGAATAAAAAATATTTTCAAAAGAATAAATCCATTTCTGTTGTACTGAATCGGAAGAACCATAGATAAGGGTTGCATATATACAACAAATACAAAGAAAATATTTAAACATTACAAATATTTATAAAACTTATTTCTGTTATCAAAAATTAGGGTACTTTTCTTTTTGAAAATGTGAATAATAAATATATTTATATTATAAATCGGAAGTACCGCATATAAAGATTGCACTATATACTATATGTATATATATGTAACTGATTTCTGTTATTAAATCTTGAGGTACTTTTCCTTTTCTTTTCTTGTGTGAATGAAATATATATGTATAATGCAATTCGGAAGTGCAGTAGATAAGAACAAGTATTTACTATATACGACCAATTCAAAAAAGCATCTGAACTGCAGCTGAATACTGTGCATCACATCTCTCTTATCGTTAGAAATTTATCACATTTTCCACTCGCACTTGTGCTTTACACTTTTCACACTCTTACGTACCAAAATCTACAGTTTCCATTGGCAGCGGTACAGTCTCCTCGAGGCAACCCACCTCACGCTCCAGCAGCTCCAAGGCATCGTCCAGAGCCTGCTCGTGTCGAGCGCGCAGAATGCGTTCCGAATCCTCGCAGCATTGGCGAAACTCCAGGGCACTCTGTAGGCGCTGCAGACACAGATCACATATGACGTCATGAGATGATATTTTTAGATTGGGTGCCAGTGAAAGCAGTTCCTGGCCCAATTGACTATCATTGCATAGGTAGTGGCTGAGCGGGGGCTGCTCCAGCAGACAGCAACGGCATACTACGACAACCGTATGATCCAGCAGCGTGAACATAATACTTGAGTTTGTTTTTCTTATTTATACTTTAATGTAGAAATTATTTTAGAATTTATTTTTGGGAGCTCATCCGCTCAGCTGGACCGTTGCTGGACGTCTGAGCTAGTGAACGTATCACAAGTCGAATTACTGCAATCGATGCTGATGCCGGTGCCGGCACTGAGGGCGCACCGATAGCCCTTGACTTAGCACAGGGCTCGGCGATAACGGTGATAAGCAACGGTTCGCTCTGTCAACGTTTTGCTAATTTACAATCTATGCTTACTAATTGATTACCATGCCACAGATCAGTATACTCTTATCTATAGTATATATTCACGAAAATATGTACCAAAAAAACCTCTGACCTTATCAATATGAGAGAGCACTTTCTCAAACTCTCCTATTCTCTGAGTGCCAGTGAACCAGAGTTGAGCTGATTATCTCATCAGTACTATATTTGGCACGTTTGATAAGCTTTGGGTGGTCCTCGCCCTCCCTTAGCCCTGCTCTGCGTCTCTCCATCTGCATCTCTATCTGTCTCTTTCTAACAGATTATGAGTATATACTATTTGCTTATCTCTTTGAGCTTTGTACTCGGATTTACTTGGCTCGAAAAGCGGGTTTCCCATTAATGTAATTATATTTATTTAGTTTATTTATTTAATGCCAGCTAAATTCAATGAAAGTTAAATTAAAGTAAAAATTAAGGAGTAAAAAATAAAACAGTATTGTAAATTGTAAATGAAAATTCAAATTCAAATCTGGGGATAAAATACAAGATGAAAACTTTTAAGAAAATAAGAAAAATGTTCAGATAGGTTAGAAAATTATGTTATGCATCGTTATTTTTAGGTTAAAAGACTAAACTTAAGTAAAAGTTCATAGAACTCTGCAACTTCTCCTTATAAATTTTAAATACTTACTTAATTACACTTTAAATTTTATGCTTAAGTAGAGATGATGTTGCGAAATTTGAGAGATTAGGTTAAGCACTTTAAAGCTTTAAGTTCTAATACTATTTAATACATATTTTTTAAATAATTTATTTATAAATTTTAATCCACGCTTGTCTCGCCTTTATCAGCATTGATTAGTCAGTTAGACAAAATATACATATGAAATGAATAGCAAATATAATTTGAAATCATGTTATGCCCTCGTTTATAACTCAACTACGAATAATGAACACTTTAACAGTGTTTTTTATAATTTATGGTTTTCTGAAAATGACTCTTCCCCTCCTAGAGGTAACTGCAACTGGAGAACATGAGTGCGTCGATTGTGCCAAAATTAATGGTATATGTATCTTAAATAAAACTGGCTGGCAAATCTTTCGCCTATCCACAAATGACACGGGAAGTGTACAGAGAATAAAGACAGACGAAAGTGGAAATCCAACTGAAGCAGTTGATAAGACTCTAAGTAAATGTGTACATAAAGGATATACTATAGTTCGTAAGTCAATCAGAAATCCATAATCCATTTTTATTCCAAAAACATTTTCTAGGAAAGCTAGAAACATTTGTGTGCTTTTGGTCCCCCTTGATTGGTTGTCAGGCTGTTACCAATAAGAAAATTATCAACAAACATCATATGCATTATACGGCCTGTAAAATATGTGCCAAATATTGCAAGTGTAGGGTTACGCCTGTAATTAATAGTAGTTCTGCTGGATTAAAATGCAAGCTGCTTGCGATTTTGTGTCTTTTAAAAATATCAATAAACTTCTTTGAAATGCCATAAATATAAGAAATAAATTGTACTTTTCTTACAGTACTGATACGGCATTTATTCAATCTGGAAGAGAATAACATAAAGTCAATTCAAAGCCTATTACTTTAAGAGAGTACAAAAGGGTCTATTAAGTTTGTGCAAGTCAGAAATGTACGTAACAGGCAGAAGGAGGCGTGGCAGATCCCACAAAGTATATATATTCTTGATGTCCTTCCATGTCCGTATGAACACCTATAACTCGTAAACTGTAATAGCTGGAGACATCATATTTGGCAGTTAGATGGGGGTAACGACATTATTCCGGCATATCTCCGGCGTTGAAAAAACGATATAACTCCGATCGGGCGTATGACGTTTTCAAACGACATATCTCCGATGAAATCCGCATTAAAAATCCGCAAATTAAAACGACATAACTCCGACGCGGATTTCATCGGAGATATGACGGCGGATCAGCTATATAGTCTCTGTGTGTGGTTAAAAATATGTATTAATGCTACTGAGTTTAACTAAATAATTGATAACAATAATTGTTTTAATGTCAAGTGGTTCTGCGCACTTGAACTATAATTTGTTGTTAGCTGTAGACATTCCCGAAAAATTGCTGGCAAATTTTAAAGTCTTTATTAAATCAGAATATGGCACAACACTTTGAAAAATATTGTGCCAGATTCTTGGAAAATGCTCTAGAGCTTAACGTTTAGTCTTAGATGCTATTGTATGTGCAATTTAGCACAGTGTAGTGTGGCGTTTATGCTCAATCGCAGTCTCATTCAAAATCCAATCAACGCCTCGTTAATCCCACAATGTATGCCCATACACATGTACATATGTATACCGTTATGCATATAGGAATATATATATAGAACATTGTTAAATGTTGCTGATTGCACAGAATTGAATTCAACTATACGACTGACTGGCAGATACACATACGAAAATACAGTTATACACCTATACAACACACACACACACACACACACACTCACATACCGCCTACAACTACACCTACATGTACACCTACTCAATTGGCTGGGCCGTCAATCCTCGGCCGAGTTGAACGTGCTCAACTGACATTCTGAATACGCTATCGCCATTTCTCGCCCAGCGGATCGTTGTCTATATAGTATACACGTATACATACTACTACAGACACAAATACACATAACACTTTCAATACTCGACTGTGTGTGTGTGTGTGTGTGTGTGTGTAAATTGTATATAATTTTTATTAAAATTTCCGCTTAAACATTTCGCTGTGTGCATTTATGCGTCTCGCTTGTCCACACTAAACTAATAGAATTTACACAAAAAATAAAACTAAATGCTTGAGCACTTTTCTCACACATATTTGCCATCAAATATAATTCGTTTCTGGAACTTTTGAGAACATTTGAGTTGCAGTTCCTTGAAATCTGAGCAAACGCGCCATAGAATATTTTGCACAATGTGCTATTTTTGGTGCTGAGAAATTAGTCTGTTAGACTATTGATAAATTAGCTAAATTGTAAGAGACTTGAGAGGAATTTTTGTTGAGAATTATTTGGTTTTTTTTATTGAGGAATTTTTGTTGACTTTATGGTAGTTTATGCAAAATAAAACTTGGAGTTGATGACTACAGTTGCTATGTGAACTACTATATAGTAGGCGTAGGCAAATCTGCTTATTTGAATACTACTTTAGGATAAGGTTTCAAGCTCTACAGCAGTTTACATAGTAGCTACACACCCCCTTTTTTCAGACGGCCCTTAACCCGCACTGCAGCTGAACCGCTCCCGTGTGAGCTACTGTTTAAGGGTGTAGTGCTCCGTATTTTAACCTTGATACCTTTCAACGTGGAAGGGTTAGAGATACATAATTCTGAAGAAATCTGTTCTACTCTATGCATTTATGATTAGTTACAGTGTTTACAGCGTTAAGTTCACTCGAAAATCGCAATAAAATACAACAAACACTCACACATTCACACTCACGCTCACTTCCACTTACATTCACATTCACACTCACACAGTCTCAGCATGACACCGTTAATTGTGTACGAGGAGAGCGCAGGCGCAGCATTCGCCGCTGGAAGAAAGTGGCGAAAAGACGATTAATGAGCGAAAATGCGACCTTCAGACTTTGGCAGAGAGCATGGCACAACAACAACAAATTGTGCAAGTCACACCTGTGTAGGAAAAGCAGGTATCGGAAAATGATATTTTCCCGAAAAAAAAAACACAGAAATACTATAAACCGGCACAAACCGGTGCAGCAAATGCAATAGCTGAAATCGAAGACAAAGAGAGAGAGAGCCGTGTACACTGAGAGAGGGAAAGCAGCCCATTACATGTGCAACAGGTGAGCGTCGAGCAGAGCGCAAAGAGCGAACCAGAGAGCGAAAGAGCGATTGAGCGACGAGCTGGAGACAGCTCAGCTGAAGCTGAAGCTGAAGCTGAAGCTGAAGCGAAGCTGAGACAGACGGCATAGCGGCATGCGGCATAGGCCCAAATGGTTCAGTTTTTTGTTGGGTTTTAGTCAGTCCGTGAGACGGTCTCAACGCCAACGGTCGCTTCAGTAGCTCGTCGTCGCAGTCGGCACTAAGCAACAAAGTACGGATTCGAATTATTGTAACGGTCAAAAGTGCGATTAAATAATTCAACACATATCTACAGAGTCTCTATCAAAATGGCGAACTATAATAAGAGAACGTGTGTGCTGGGTGCATAAATAAATAATAATATAAATTATTTATACAAATAGATAATACAATCTGAGCATAACGAATCAAGTGCAATTGATTTTTTTTGTTCAAAACATCGAACAAATTTAAAAAATAATTTATCAAAGCATTCAATTGTTTTATTTTGGATAACAAACGAACAAATTTCCGAAACGATAAAGGTAAATCTAGTCAAATTTTCAGTTCATTTGTTTTCTATTAATATTCTTTGTACAACTATTTTATTCGGTGCGACATATCACTTTGATGGGGTGGCTTCCACAAGTACTATTTCAGTTGGGGTTGGAAATTTATATTATTGCGTATCGGTTCAGTCAGCTATTGTATTCAGAAAGTGCGTATCAGCGTATTGATAAAAAAATAAGATGCGTTTAATGTGGCGAAAATAACTAGGAAATAAAAATATAGTATATGTACAGCTTTAACAAAAAAAAAAAAATATATATATATATAAAAGAAATGAAATGTATTTTAATACAAACTTAAAAGGATTTTGCAGTCAAAAATTTAAAAAAAAGTTATTTAAAAATCTTTTAGAATATTTCCGAAAAATGTATAAATGAAATGTCTTTTACAATACTTTAAAAATTTTTAAAATTATATGCGCGTAATATGATATTATAAATAATTTACAATTATTACTAATTTATCTATTTTAATTCCCAATTTTTGCTCATTAAATACTATACTCACAACTGAAATTAACAAGCATGTAGTATTTTTTTTCTTGTTAAAACATTTTGTAGCTATTTATTATAAAGATCTGAGCGTTAAAACAAATTGCACAAATATAACTTACTTAGAACACTAGACATTGGACTAGACATTGGACTGAGGTACACAATATTTTGAGCAATTTTCTGGGCAATTTAATGGAATATTTTATTTACAATTATGATTAATTTGTAGATTGCGTTAAGCGTAAGATTTCCTGTGAAATGACAGCTGCAATTTAACTGAAATCAACTCAAATTTATACGGGTGCAAATTTGTAAGCGAAATAATTAAATGTAATTTGGCAAGAAGTGAATGACAATTAAAATTAAAAACAGACTCTCAAAAAAAAATTAAAAAAAAGGCTAGTAATAACTTGTTCAAGTAGAGCAAGAGCAACTTTTGCAGAGGAGGTTTCTCTGATTACTCGAAAAAAAAAAACGAATTTGACAGTTAAATGAATGCAATCAAATTGGAGCACAGAGATACAATTACCGGAGTAACACCTGAGACTTTCAGAGACGACGAGTGACTCCATTTCAAAGCCAAACAAATTGGCATTAAAATGGAAGCGGAAAAAGTCAAACACAACACAACAACAGCAAGTCCAAATATCAATAGCAAACATTGGTCAATACTTTAAACACACAAACACACATTTTCATAAGTTTGCATTTTGAACATACGACCCGTAATGATTACATAAAGTTAACTCTACTCACTACGCCTTACACCCATCCATCCCGCATCCGACCTGAAACCCCCCCATCAGTTATCAGTCCACCTATGGACGTCATTTAACTGCACACACACGCACACACACACACACTCGAAGTGTTGCCTCAAAATTGTGATCCGGTTTGACTTGGTTTCGGACTATGTAATGTTAATGTAGACATATGTGTATAGCTATGTATATGTAACTCCCCCTTGGAGCAGGCACACATAACTGAAACAATAAAGGAGTTGCCTTCCCAGAAAGTCAGAGTTAATGAAAGTTCAAGTGAAATTGGCGAAAACCAGTTCGTTTGGGTCAAGTCTTAACCGATGCGGGTAAATCCAATTATGTTCAAGGCCGAAGACAATCGAAATCGAATCGAATCGAAGTTTGGAAAGGCCAGGTGTAACGATAACAGTTAACAGTTGATGCAATTAATTAAGTACAGTTGAGTAGCTTAAATGGAGAATGACTATAAATATTACACATGATCGAAAACTAATATTAAAATTGATTAAAGTTGAGTTATTTCTGTGGAACACGATTGAGTTTCTCTCCTCGCTTTAAGCCATGTCAGGCGCATTTATTAATCTTCTACTGGGTGACAACTGACTCGGATCACAATGCTAATAACTTGCACTTTCTTCGCCGCTAATTAGCCTTATCACATGACTTTTACTCTTCAAGTTCACTTTCCGTAGAAAATGAGCAATTATGACTGCGTTTTTCCAGCCTCAAGCATTGACTTAATAAATCTTCAAATTGACAGACCAATAATACTAAAGAAAAATAAGAAATAAAAGCATTAGGAGAAGAAGAAATAGACATAGACTAAAAACTCACTCGCTCAAGAAAAAAGAGAGACAATAAAAGTCGAAAAGCCCCATGGAACGAAAAAAGAAAGTGCAATGCTGATGTATCGTATGGAGCATATAAAGTGTGTATGATATACTATATATATATGTCTCTATTTATTTGTGTGTGTGGAGAGTTAACGGCACTGCGACAGAGAGCACATGTTACAGCAATTTTCTGGAACACAAGAGACCAGCGAGTGTATCGTCTCGCTGGGCCACTTTTCCTTTCAAATTGCATATCAACCGCCCCATGATGGCACTTTGAATCACTTGCATAAAAAAGCAAATAGATATAAAGCAAAAAAACTCGGAAAGCTACAGTCGGATTCAACCGACAGTAGAAGACCCTGTACTTTCCTTCGCACACACACACGCTAACGAACACGCACACATGCACACATATCGTAAAGTCGCGCGCAACCACACATACGCTCGCGCTGCTCCCCCCTTACCTAGTACAGGGAATTGATTCTTGAATATCTCCGGTGTTTATTATCCGATTGAGCCACAATTCACAGCACAGATAAAGATTATCATAAGAATTTTGTATGCCAAAACACAAGTTTGTATCTTTAAAATTGTGGGTGTGGCAGTTTTTCGCGGTTTTTGGGGGAGGGGGGGGAGGTATCAAAAATCTAAAACAAACTTGATCTGCCTACACTATAGGGGCATCTAACTGCCAAATATGATGTCTCTAGCTCTTACAGTTTCCGAGATCTAGGTGTTCATACGGACGGACAGACGGACAGACGGACAGACGGACAGACGGACAGACGGACGGACGGACGGACGGACGGACAGACAGACAGACGGACATGGCTAGATCGACTCAGCTCGTCGTCCTGATCAAGAATATATATACTTTGTGGGGTCTGCCACGCCTCCTTCTGCCTGTTACATACATTTCGGGCTTGCACAATCTTAATAGACCCTTTTGTACTTTTTTAAAGTACAGGGTCTAACAAAACAAAAAAGTGTCATTAGCTTTGGGCCGTGTTTGTTGTAACTTGAAACTGGAACTCACTTTGAACTTGGCTAATAACAGCTTTCATGTTAATCGTTTGCGTAAACATTTTAAGCTCAACATTTGTTCAACACTTTTCTGCTAATAAATTTGCTTAAAAACTACTAAAAAATATCATCATTATACGCTCAAGTCGCGTGTCCAATTTTCTAACTAACTTGTTAATTTGTTGGCTGTGAATTACTCAGTTTTGGGGATACCTTTTAGCCAAAAGTGTGTATACCCAAACCAGTTTGTATTCCAACTATTGGAAATGTTACCTGCCTCAGGAAAAACTCCTGTAAATTTTCTAAGAGCAACAAGTGGAAAACAGAACCTAAATGAAAATCTTTTAGACTACCTGCTGTTGATTAATGTATGAGGGAACTGTACAAAAATCTAGGTAGAATTGTGTGAGAGAAATATAATTTTCAATGAGATTTTCAAGGGTATTTCCTTTGATTTCAAAAAATATATAAGAATTTATATATAGTGAGAAGTATCTTCTCTTTGAACTAAGAGCTTGTCTGCTCTATATGTGTAGAACTATAAATCTCCAATCTAAAATTAAGACACTAAAGAAAATCCGTTCATTAACTTATCACTTGCTATTAGCTTCAATTCAGACAGAATTCCAACTAAATCAAAATTAGTTTGAAAGGTGCCAAATATGCTAACTGAAATCTGTTACAATTGATATGTATCTTCAACACGTCTAGTCTACCGGAAATGTTTTTATCTTATATACAAATGAACCGATTTGATTTTTTGTGGCTTTTTAAACTGCATTTAATGATCTAATCAGCCGAAGCTCTGTTCCACTGACCTAAAGCGCACAATAAAAAGACTTGGTATTGCCAAGAAGCAGGAGAAGCAGAAGACGAAAAAATGCGTCTTATAAAACCGTTTTAAAACCAGCCCGTAAATTGCTAATTAATGCAAAGTCAAACAAATCAAAGAAAAAAATCGTATCGAAAAATAAAACTTATTTCAAATTGAAAGCAGTTACACACAACTAACAACTCCACATGTGTGTGAGTCGGTGTGTGTGAGTATGCGTATGCTGATGGTATGTGAGTTTGTGTGTGACCCAGTTGCAGGCGGTGGTCGCGCATGCGTCAGACAGCAGCAACAACAACCACAACCACAACAACCACAACAACAACAACATGGACAAAATATTCAACTTGCGGCAAAAGTAGAAAGTGATTTCGATTTTCGACTTTTGACTGAGGCAGAACCTCAGAGCTAAAGCGCCGGTATGCCAAAAACAGTCTCGAGTCGAGTGTAAAGAAAGCAATACCTACTAATAGTTAGTATGGCATTTATTTGCGTAGAAGCTAGACATACTAAATAGTTAAAGTCGCAGGAACTATGAGCCGTCTTATTTATATGAACTTTGAAATCTTTTAAGGCAATTTATGAACTAGATATAAACACAAAATTACTCGGCTTAAATTAGTTTTAAACAACTCTTTTTGTTAATAAATTCAAGCAAATAAAAAAACAAATATATGTAGTATATGTTAGTAAATTTAATATGTATGTCATTTATTAAAGTAGAAGCTAGAAGTACTAAATAATTCAAGTTGCAGTAACCATGAACCGTTTTTAATATTTTTTGTGAACTAAGAATTAAATTATAATGAAATTAAATTAAATTATAATTTTTAAACTTGAAATTAACTTGTTTAACATGTCTTTTTCTTAATAAATTAAATAATACAAAATTATATATATATAAAATGCAATGAATTTAATATACAATTTATTAAATTAGAAGCTAGAAGTACTAGCAGCACTTCATGGCTATGAACCGTTTTTACTTTATTTTAACTAAGAACTTTTTTAATTCAAAAAAAAATATTGTTAAACTTGGCTTTAATTTGTTCACCTTGTCCTTTTCTTAATTAATTTAATAATGAAAAAAATAATACAAAAATAATATTCAATAAATGTAATCTGTCATTTATAAAAGTAGAAGCTTGAAGTAAATACTGGCTGAAGTCGAAGATGTGGAGAATAAATCTATTTTTCCACTTTATGTTCTTAAAATTTTTGATTTGACTTAATTTAAAAAAAAAAAATATATATATATATAATATAATATAAATAAAATATAATAAAAATCTTCTCTTAGACTCAGTAACCTCACATTAGGTTAAAGTTTTGTTCACATTCAGTTCACATTAGTGTATGTCATATTCGACTTGTGATTTTGATATCGGATTGATTTTGTAGTAGGTGCTCAATGTTAATTTGTCAGCCTCGAAGGCAATAGCTCTAAAGTAATTAAAATTCATTGCAAACATTTGTGTGGCAACAATTGTAAGAAATGCGCAAAGGTTGTTGGCTGTTGCCAAAATAACAGCCAGAGAAAAAACCCGAACAGTTCGAGACGAAGCAATAAAAAATGTTTGGATTTTGGGGTTGACAATCACAAACAATAACAAATTTATATGTGTATAAATTATTTTGTCTCTTAAGCCAAGCCACGCCCACCAGCTAAGGTCAACACACAGAGCGTCTTGTGTTCTACTTCAATGACTTGACCCAAATTTCTGTAGCCACCCACAAGGCAAATGAGTAATTCGCTTCGAGGGGAATTTGGCATTAGCGAAATAGTAACTGAAAAAAAACTCAAATATTTAAATATTAATTAATATTAATTTTGTAATTTGTTGGCATTTATGCTTTGTGCGTCAGTTTGTCTGTTATTTTATTTTGGGGCCAAAATAATCAAAAAAACCAAAATAAAAAGTGAAAGTTGTGGACTTTATGATTTGGCAAAAGTGGAAAACTTGTTGAATTAAGTATTTTGTGGTTTGTTTTTTCTTTCTTCCTTTCAACGTTGCAATCAATTTGCGATGCTTTTGTTGTGTATAAATAAATCACTTACATAAAATAAAATTATGTTATCAAGAAGCAGGTAACAGGTGAAAAAGCAAAAGAAAATACAACCAAAATGAGGCTGAGCAAACCGAAGGCGCTTGGCGGTGGGGTAAATCAGGATTACGTAAGTCCGCAGACATTGTTGATGAAAGACATACATACATATACACATATTGCAACTGCAACTCACGCACCTGTAGGTAGGTTTTCTGGTAATGTGCAGAAAATACTGGATAACGTCTAACTGATCAAACACGATTACAGTGATGAATACCATTATTTATGTGGCAACAGCTGCAGTTTATAATTGATTGAAGCTAGTATAATTTATGGAAATACAAGAGAGAAAAGTAGATTAGGAAGGGATAAATACTTGTATACAGTTTAATCAAATTAACTTGAACTGGAACTATAACTGAAAGTGCTCTTTAAGTTATGGAAATATCAGGATGAAAATGAAATAAAAAAGGGACAAATACAGTAGAGTCCGGCTATAACGACTCTGCTTAAAGCGTCCGTCCGGTTATTGTGACGAAAACTCGATGGCTTGGTTGGTCCCCATACAAACTTATATGAAAGGGACTCCGCTTAGTACGTTTCCGCTTTTAGCGACAAACCGCCTATACAGACGGGATTTTTCACAATTCAACCGGATATTGCGACGTACCGGAAAAAATACAGCGAAATAATGCCAAATTTAAGCATCAAACGACGCTGTTAGAAATGTATGTATCTATCAGTGATCGGCACCCTTGCTTGTGTGTGTAGCAGCGACTCTACTCTCTCTTAGTTTTAGTTGTCGCCTTAGCAACGCTGCTGAGAGAAAGAGAGAGAGAGAGTCGAAGTGCAATACCGACGTCACACAAATGTTAACAGCGTGCGTGTGCAGACCTCATAGCCTGTTCCATGAGATGTCCCGTTATATTTCTAGTTTTTTCTGCTTTTTTCAAGTAAAACTGAATGCGTAAATTCACCAAATGTGAGTTAATGCGCAAAATGCGCCATAGTGAGCTTCTGAATAATGCATATGTATGTATACGACTAAAAGCCTATGTTATTGAATTGAATTTATTAAATTTTTTGTTTTGATTAAAAAATTAATTTCTTTTATTTTAAAACCTATTACAAACATGGCAACCCTAAAATAAACAAAAAAAAATTTTTTTTTCCTCCTTTTGGTTAATGCGTCGTCCGGGTATAACGACGTAAAATCGTCGGTCCCTTGAAAGTCGCTATAACCGGACTCTACTGTAGTTGTATACAGTTTAATCAAATTACCTTTAGCTGAAACTATAACTGAAATGTGTTCTCTAATTCATGAAAATATCAAAGAGTTAATCAAATTAACTTTAACTGAAACTACAACTGAATGTGTTCTCTAATTCATGAAAATATCAAAGAGAAAAGTAGATTAGGAGGAGATAAATATTTGTATACAGTTTAATCAAATTAACTTTAGCTGAAACTATAACTGAAAGTGCTCTTTAAGTTATGGAAATATCAGAGAGAAAATGAAATAAAGAAGGGATAAATACTTGTATACAGTTTGATCAAATTAACTTTAGCTGAACTACAGCTGAATGTGTTCTCTAATTCAAGACAATATCAAAGAGAAAATGAAATAAGGAAGCGATAAATACTTGGATTTTATTTAATCAAATGAGTTTTAGCTCAAACTACAACTGAATGTGCTCTGTAATGACCCCAAAATGCCTTCGCAATAAGGAAACTAAAATACAAGTCTTGAAAGAGCAAAATAAAAATGCGCAAAGAAATATAATATGTAAAAAATTCTTTCAAAGAAATCAATATGCATAAACGCCAACAACAACAAGCTGGAATGAAAAAACCGACAACCATAAACAATAAAACGTTGAAATCGCTTTGGCGTTGGCCATAAGCGAAAAACACAACAACGAGAACAACAGCAACAACAGCACACACACTCACTCACACTCACACACACACAGCTGAAATGCGCAAGCCCAAACAAAAGACTTAAGCGACAATCTTTCTTTATATCGTATCTTTATGTCCGACAACTTTCTCAGCGCAGTTCAGTGTTTTGTTGAAAAGAATTTCTAATGTGCCGAAAAATGGCCAAGAAATGATTGTTTTTGTAATTTTGTGTAAATATTTGCATTTCGATTGTAAGCTATAGAAATGTCCGAAGAAGAATCTGCTACATGGCCAAGGCGACTGTTTGACCCAGTTAAGAGACCTACTAATTATGCAGCAATCACTTTTGATGGTCCCAAATCAAAGTAGTGGTTTTATTTTTACTATATTATATTATACTATATTAGTTTTCTTAGCACGAACTTATGCTAAGGAGCTGGGAAATTCTCAAGGTACTATGGAGCTGAACGTGTCGAATGGAAAAGCTAAATTTAGTTTGGTTTCACAAGTCCATACAAATCGTATTAGTCACACCAACTGCAACAACAATCATATTTTGACATCTAATGTCATTTGCCAGCTGATTATGAAAACTGAAGCTGAAGTTAAAGCTGAAACTGAAGCTGAAACTAAAGTTGAAGTTGAAGTTGAAGCTGAAGCAGCTGCTTGCGCCACAAATGTTAAGTTAAGTTCATTAATGAATCTTTCGACTGTTCGACTGTTATGCATTTTGTCGTTTTCATCTTTTTTTACGCTGTTTAATATTTATTTAAATATTTTTGCATAATTTTGTATAGGCATATTTAGGCAAAATAGTGAAAAAACGGAAGGTGAGATGAGGAAACCACAAATAGACAGAATATAATTGCAAAGTTGTGAAAGCAACTTTATCAAAATGTCGAGTGCATTCATATGATAAGCATAATTAAGTCTGACAGCGAGAGTGAAACTCTTTGAAGAAACTGTAATAAGACTGCACTGACAGCTGGAGTTATGACAGCTGTCTCTGCTCACATGTTGACTAGACATAGTAAAAAGAACAAATTGTAATTGAAGCTTCAAATGGTCAAACTAGTATAGTATGTATATCAGTCGAAATTGAGTTATTAAATGCATCCATAGTCAGACTGTGCACAGACGGTCAAAGCTTTAGTTTTACTGTTTACTTAACTCTTTAGCACTTAATCTTCAAATAAAGAAACTGAACATTTGAAGCTTCAGGTGTTTGGGAGTCTCTGAATATTTTCGTCAAGTCATTCGCTGGCCTTTTAACACAAATAGACATAAAATATGCATGTGCCGGGTTTAATCGTAACACAACTTGGACATTGCCACAATAATGCTCCTTTCGGTTGGGTTTTTCGTCTCTCAACTCCGTTCATTAAATCACTTTGACATAATGAACCGTTATGCCAGCAAAAGTCTCCTAAAAAAATACAAACTTGAGCCGTAGTAACCTTGACTGAAGCGACTTCACTAAACTTCGTTTCAACTTGTATACAAAATGAAATAAAAGCCTAGAGTCGACTGTATGGGCGTACAGATTTTGTAATTTTTTATTTATTTTTCTTTATTTATTTTACAATTTGGTAAAAGTGCAGCGTCAGTAGTCGTTGAACTCATAAAAAAAAATGGAAAGTATCAGATGCAGCTATTCGTGTTTGACTGCAGATGCATTCAATGTATCTCTATCTATGTATAATGTATTTGAAACATCAACGATCTGTTTGCGTTTAACATGCAGCTGCCAAAAAGCATAATTTATCTGATGCCGCTTAACAGTTGTTCGAGCAGAGATCGTTCTGTTAATTAACAGTCGCTGTTAGTACAGACAGTTCTATGCCATGTTAAAAGGCAGACTAAAACACTACATCCATCTTAAGTACTTCATATTTGGCCTAATGGATTACTGTTGTTTGTGTCTTCCTTCTTCTATTGTTTTGATCTACATGTTTTTCATCGTTTTTGTTTTTTTGTTGTCATTAGGCTGAGTTTTGTGCAATTATAATGCTAATGTTCTATTCATGTACATAGCAGATTCATAATGCCAAATGCTGTGTTTGGCATGAGTAATTGCCTTCACGAATTGCGCAGCGACAATATGTCATAAGCGTTTCGAATACATCCCAAGAAATGTATATAAATATATGCACATACAGTGAAAACTCTCCACAGCGGACACGTACCGACGCATCGGCCAACTTGAAGGGGGTCTTCGCAAAAGAGGAGTGAAGTTGAATGAAAAAGTACGAACGTCGTTGAAAAAGTGTTCGTTAAAAGGGAGTGTACCTGTATAATGTGAAATCCATTGTTAGATTCTATGCGATCCTTTGTAAGGAATGCCATTTATCGCTAACAGCTGAATATATATAGATTATTGCGAAAGTTTACAATTATAGAATATAAGAGCATGAGCAACTTTGTCAGAGTGAATCCTGCTTTATTCAATTTATTGTAAAGAATACTTACCCTTCACAGTACATATACCATATACGAAATTAATAAGAAACTATAAACTTTAAACATAACTTATCAGTTGTATTAATATTAGACCCTGTACTTTAAAAAAGTACAAAAGGGTCTATTAAGTTTGTGCAAATGACATTTGTGTGGCAGAAGAAGAAGGCGTGGCAGACCCCATAAAGTATATATGTTCTTGATCAGGACGACGAGCTGAGTCAATATAGCCCTGTCTGTCTGTCTGTATGAACACCTAGATCTCGCAAACTATAAGAGCTAGAGACTTAATTATTTTTTTGTTAGGTTCGTGTATTGCATAGGTAGGTGAAGTTTGTGTCTGATGACCAATATTTTTTTTTAAAAGATGCAAGTACAGGGTCTTCTACTGTCGGTTACATCCGACTGGAGCTTTTCGAGATTTTTTTATTTTGTGTGTTCTTTAGAGTTTGGAATATTTCTTATTGAACTGCTGAAAGGCATATTCTATTATTGGTTAAGACAGAATTATTGTGAACACTGCATTCTTCGATAAGGAGTAAAGTAGGTTATAATCGGGCTTAGCAAATGCAGAAAACATTAAACTAAATACATAGATTGCATTGGACTCGTATATTAGTATTTACTACATATAATTTATATTTTCCTGTACTATGGCTGCTATAAAGTGCCTAAACATATGATTATCGCAAGAAAAATGAAAAGGTATTTATTGATTGGAATTGATTGTGCTCCTGCATCGGGACATCCGCACAGCTCTGCACAACCATCACACCATAATTGTCTGAGAAACTGGGATTTATATTTATTATTGTCCATGACAAATGTGCATCCCTTTTGATAATGAAAGCAAGCTCCGTATTTTAAATCAGCTGCATTAGAAAATTTATAAAAATATATTTAAATACTATCATCGTAGAAGAATGGAATTTAATACCTGTTATTGTTGTTCCCTTGGGCAAGCACGCGCTTAATGGTGAATTTTCTTGAGGTTCCGTAGAGTTGACAAATTTGTTTATATCTTCTGGTTTGAGGCCCCAATTTGGTGTTTCAGTAGAGCATGCCTCACCCATTCTTTTATCGTTACACTCAACACACACATTTTCCCCAATAAGTACTGCATATTCCTTAGTTAATTTTGTTATTAAATTTATTGTGAAGAATACTTACCCTTCACAGCAATGCTTAATAGCAAAAAAAAACTATACATTCGAAACATAATTTGGCAGTTGCATTATTATTTTTACGTGTGATCTTTAGAATTTAAACGGTTTGAAAGGCATATACATACATACTATAATTGTCACATAATGGATGGCTTGCTTAGGCAAGACACAATATTATCGGGAACACATTTTTTATACCAACCGAATGAAAATTATGTTATACTAAATTTAGCAAATGTTTGTATGAAAATGTGTTTGTTATAATGATTGAAAACCTGTAAACAATTGGGCTCAAGTTCTAATACTTTACGTTTTCATAAAAAAAGTAGGGAAAGCTACAGTCGAAAGCAACCGATAGTAGGAGACCCTGTACTTCGATTTGCCTTGGGAGTCGATAACAAGAGCACATACACATACATACACACACATGCCCGCGTGGGCTTCCCCCTCCCCCTTCCAAATTACCAGAACATAATATCTCTGGTGTTTATTACCCGATTCGGCTGCAAATCGCACCAAACATTCTAAGCATCTAAAGCTTTATTCGTTCAAGGAAAACAGTGACTCTAAAACTGTTCATGCTGGGAATATTTTTGCGAATTTGAGGGGGAGGGAGATGACTTTTCAAACATTTGACATTAACTTCAGCTGCCTATGTAATACACGAACATACAGACAGACAGACATATATACGAAATGAATGAGAAACTATAAGCATTAAACATAATTTATCAGTTGTATTATTATTTAGGTTGGAATATTTCTTATTGAACTGCTGAAAGGCATATTCTATTATTGGTTAAGACAGAATTATTGTGAACACTGCATTCTTCGATAAGGAGTAAAGTAGGTTATAATCGGGCTTAGCAAATGCAGAAAACATTAAACTAAATACATAGATTGCATTTGACTCGAATATTAGTATTTACTACATATAATTTATATTTTCCTGTACTATGGCTGCTATAAAGTGCCTAAACATATGATTATCGCAAGGGAAATGAAAAGGTATTTATTGATTGGAATTGATTGTGCACCTGCACCGGGACATTTGCAACTCACTGCACAATAATCACACAAGTCTTTTGTGGTAATCTTGCGGCCAATGTTTTTACTGTCCATGACAAGTGTGCAGCCCTTTTCATAATGAAAGCAGACCATGTAATCTAAATCAGCTGCATTAGAAAATTTATAAAAATATATTTAAATACTATCATCGTAGAAGAATGGAATTAAATACCTGTTATATTTACTCCCTCGGGCATGCACGCGCTTAATGGTGAATCCTCTTGATGTTCCGTAGGAACAAATTGGACAAATTTTTTTCTATCTTTTTCATTGAAGTTCCACCTCACTGTTTCAGTAGAGCATGCCTCACCCATTCTTGTATCGTTACACGGAATACACACATTTTCCCCAATAAGTACTGCATATTCCTTAGTTAATTTTGTTATTAAATTTATTGTGAAGAATACTTACCCTTCACAGCAATGCTTAATAGTAAAAAAAAGCTATACATTCGAAACATAATTTAGCAGTTGCATTATTATTTTTACGTGTGATCTTTAGAATTTAAACTGTTTGAAAGGCATATACATACATACTATAATTGTCACATAATGGATGGCTTGCTTATGCAAGACACATTATTATTGGGAACACATTTTTTATACCAACCGAATGAAAATTATGTTATACTAAATTTAGCAAATGTTTGTATACTGAATGAAAAACCTGTAAACAATTGGGCTCTAGTTCTAAGACTTCACATTTTCTTTAAAAAAAATAAAAATGGAGCAAAAGTAAGGTGCGCCCCCGGGTGGACTCGAACCACCAACCTTTCGGTTAACAGCCGAACGCGCTAACCGATTGCGCCACGGAGGCAGCTGACACTCTGTTGTCAAATTTCATTTTCGTATATCCAGAAGATTTTTGTTTAATTTGCTGCACTTGGTTCTTACACCTAGCTTGAAGTAAGTTCTAGTCGAAGGCAACGCCAAGGCCTCCGTGGCGCAATCGGTTAGCGCGTTCGGCTGTTAACCGAAAGGTTGGTGGTTCGAGTCCACCCGGGGGCGTCAATAACTTTTTATTCTTTTATTTATTTTAAATTAAATATAAATAAAAAAAAAAAATAAATATCCATTTTTATGAGTTTAGCGGTTAAAAAAAGTTCTCTTTTTGTACCTGATGATAATCATTTTTTATGATTTCCTATTACTTACTTGAGTACAATCATGTTAATGTGCATTATTAGCTTAATAGCAATGCTTTTTTTTGTTAGATGAACAAGGACAAATGATTTGTTTTTGTCGAATTCATTGAGAAAACACAAATACTAACACGAACAGCGGTAGAGACAATGCGTGTGTTGAGTTGAAGTTGAAGGTGTCGATGAACAAAGTCAAATACAAATGCAATAAACCTGACATATTATATAGATACATATGTAGCCCATTATTACGAGTGTAGCACAGATCTAGCTAAATGTCTTTCACCTTCACTATAGTAAAACACGCAATAGAAGCTGGGCTTTATACACAACATACTCAATTATATTATGGTATATACATATATACTATATAGTATATATAGTTTATTTGCTGACATTACTTAATTTGTGTCTCATAATAGTTAATATAAACTTTACAAATCTTTTTTTTGCAGATGACTTGCGGCATTTCTTGTGTCGATAAGACATTAAACAAATCATTCTATCATCTGGGCATTTGCATAGCCAAACATCCGGGCTACTTTGTTATCATACCAGTGATGATAACGTTGCTCTGCATGACAGGGTGAGTCTAATAAATAAACAAAGTATTTTTATTCCATTGCCAACTGATTACATTTCATATACCAATTTGCAGCTACCAACAATTAAAGTACCAAATCGATCCCGAGTATTTATTTTCGCCCATCAACGGCGAGGGGAAGGCCGAACGTGCGCTGGTTGAGCAATATTTCAAAGTGAATTACACGCATCGCTTCAATGTGGGACGCATTACGAGGCCCGGTAAGTTTTTTCTCTCCCTATATGCATACTCGTAGTATGAAATTAGTTAGCCAAAGTGACGAACATTGGGCAAGTGAAATGGCTTGTCGACACCCAGTTATATGAAATTAAAGATTGCAACAGTCTCCCTCATTTTAATTTTTGTACTTTGTCGGATGTGACGTCGTCTTTGTCGGTTCCTCGTAGTTATTTATACATAAGTATGTACATAATGCATAAAAAAATCGCATTAGACAGCTAGACGTTGTATATTTTATTTTACAATGATTTTAGCTCGTTGACTTTAAGTTCAAAACTGAAAAAATATATACATATACGAAGATACTCTTTATGTATTGTGTGGGCCTCATTTTGTTGAGGTCTTGAACCGCTACACGCTGTTAACTTTACTAAATGGTTTATTAGCCAAAGTCAGCAACAATGCCTAGCTAAGCAAATTATGTGCAATTGTTAAATGATATTATTGTGTCAGCCAGCTTGCTTTTAAATATTGTGGGAAAAATAAATATAATTTATAAAACAAAACAAATCTGTAAAAAAAATAAAAAATATCTTCCCATACCGGGAATCGAACCCGGGCCTTCTGGGTGAAAGCCAGATATCCTAGCCACTAGACCATATGGGAGGCTATAGGAGCTGTGTAAAAATTGCTCAAATATCAAAGACATTGTTTATATTCAAAATAGTTTATAATAAAACTGCAAAAACTAAACCCAGTCAGCGCCCACATAATATTATAAATGGAGAAATACTAAGTGCTTATGTATCTCTATTTGGTAAAAGTTTTTAAACCCAGTTTTATGTTTTGCAAAAAAAAAATGTTGCACACACTCTGCAAAATCGAGCGTCTGAAAACTATTAACGAAATTTAAAAGTTGTAAAACATCATCAAAAATAATGAGCAGAAATATAAAAAAAAAATGTGTTGCGGTTTTAACTGAGGTCTTAGCCTGAATATTTTTGAAAAACTCTTGAGAGATTATAATTTTTGCGAAAATTGTCTTAGCCTCATTCAAGACTTAAAGCTCTCTCAGTGTGCACTCGATGTGCAAAATTGTGCAACGCCAAGAACCTAGTTTTCAAGCACTTGAACAATTTCAGCTTGATATTTGTGGCATATGCCAAACCGCACTTCTTGCTCCACTCAAGCACTCTGTGGCAGCAGCATCATTGAACTTTGTTTTGATAATCGCGGCAAGCAGATGAGCACAGCAACTAGTTGTGGCTTGTGCATTTAACTAACTGTATTTGGGCATTATCTAGTCCACATTTACGAGTCGAGTCGGTTACGACCAGTTAGCTGCGCTTCGCTTCGCTTGCACTTTATACGTGAAGGCGATTTTCAAATGTGAAGAAAATAGATAAAAAATAACAACAACAAAAAACCTTGCATGTGGTGATGTTGTGGCTGCAAATAAACTCTAATGCAACTTTCGCCTCGGCTAGCAAAAGTGGACTCATATCAATTTTCGTTTTTTATTTGGCGCAACAAAATGTTGCTACAGTTTTCCACTGTTTTGGTTACATAAATTGATTGGCGATAATATAAACTTTTTTGCATGTTCACACACACACACACACATACGCACGAAAATATTTTTAAATAATAATAAATATTCGTAACGAAATGCCTTGTCGCCAGTCAAGTGGTGTTTTAGCACCAAAGGCAGGCATCTCCCATATTGTCTAGTGGTTAGGATATCCGGCTCTCACCCGGAAGGCCCGGGTTCAATTCCCGGTATGGGAAGGCTGACAAATGTGCAAATAGATTTTTTATTTTTATATTTTTTTTTTTATTTAAATATATGTCGGTAAAAATATGATTTATATATACTATAATTATATTTCGAATTAAAATTTTAACTTTGCCCTATCAAGTAATTTCGTACAGCAAAGCTATAGGCATTCAGATTTTTATATGTTAAACAATAATAAAGTTTACAAATTCATATATTATTTTATTTTATAAGAGGCAAGTTTAGTGTGAAATTAAAATGTATCTGCATATATACAGTCACTTGAAACAAAACATATATTTTTTGCCTCAACTGTTCGGCACCATTAATAATTCCAAACATAAACCGGCAATTCATAATTCATTAATGGCAAAGTGAAATCAATTAAATTGACTAAATTAAAAAAAAAAACTTAATTTTTGTTGAAATCGCTCTGAATAATTCCCTTATCAGCTGCAGCTGCATATTTTGCTACAATTAGCAACCAATTAAAATGTATCTCAATGTCTGCATTATCAAAAGTATCTTCTATTGCAGCAACGTGCACTGTTTGGCTAATATAAAAAAAGAATTCATTCACAAAATATTAAGTGGGCGAAACGTGTAGAGCGGCACGTTCTAGCTAGATGATAAGCAAAATTAACAAATAAAAAAACCAAAGGCTAACATTGTTTAAAAACGATTTGAAATAAGTGCTTGAGTATAGGTATCTTTCAGATACATGTGCGAGCCTGGTCTGACGCAAGTATGAACGCCGTTGCATTTGTTATGGCGCATTAAACATACACACACACACATAATTTGTACAATATCAAAGTGGAAGTGAATTTACGGCACACACGAAATCAGCAATAAAACTTAAATGAATCTGATTCAAATTATTGTCACGTCGCCACACAATGAAGGCGCTGGCACTGGAGGAGGCCTAGCTTGGAGTACTACTACGAGTACACAGCGCTCTGCACACTGGTGCCAAATAGGGTCAACGTTTGATTAAATTTGCCCAATTGCCGATAGGGCGTAGTCAAGGGAACTTTGCAGATAATAAATAAAATTAAAATATGTAATAAATCAATGCGATACTACTACATACACAGTTTCATTTTACTTTCGCTTTTTGTATTGATCAGGAATTCATAATTATATCTAGGCATAGAAGCAAATAAATTATATGACTGTTAACTGGATTTCTGCTGCCACTCGGCTCCAATACACAGCCGCAAGTTCTCTGGCAATCGACACACAACTCCTTCAGACTATACTTCTTATCAACTAACTGTGAATTTCCGACTGCCAAACAACCAAATTCTACGGATAGAAAACACACCTTGTTTTCCAGATTATCTACAAATGAAAATCTCTTCAAATTGTATTTTTTACTTGAGTACTTGAGATATTTCATTACCACTAATTGAGTAGTCTCGCGGCACACAATGCGACAAACTCTTATCACTCGCACCTCCTTCAGTGAACTGTATCTTATCTCTGTCAACGGGATCGGCAGCAATAACATTCGACTTCACCTTGCAGCTGTGATCCATCCACTCTGTGCAATCGGGACACATATTATGGTTGGAGGCTGCGAGTCAGAGTTATGTTAGCAAGCTGCTTCAGGGGCATACATACCCTACTAGTACTCACCCTTACCAGTGTTCCTCAGTAGAGAATAAGTTAAAAATATTATACCAACTATTTTGAACATTGTAATTTTGTTCAAAGCTGAAAAATGAAAATTCTCCAAACGAAACTGACAATAAAAGCCATGAATGTACTCTAAACTAACCTAAAGATATCAATGTGTATCAATGTGCCGTGAACCGCAGGCACAGCCTTCGCAAGTGCCATAATAGTAACCAGTAAATAGTAAATAGTAAATAAAATAATAATAGTAATATTGTGTAGTAATTGGTACTGCACGTGGCGGCAACAGGAAGACAAGTTGTCAGTTGAGTGTGGCTAATGCATTGTCTTCTCGATCTATACAATTGCAGGTCGCTTTGGACGAGTCATTGTCATACCCAAAGATGGCGACGATAATATGCTGCGTCGCGAGATCTTTATGGAGCTGCGACAATTGGATAATCTAATACAGAATGCAACCGTCACATACGATGGCGATACATACACCTACAAGGACACCTGTGCCCGCTGGGAGAGTGAGTGCTTCGAGAACGACATCTTAAATCTGGATGCACTAATGGACGATGTGAGTAGAGATTGGCTAAATAAATGATTTACAATGACATGTTATTTCTTTACAACAGATTGAATCGGGTCAGCTGAACCTAACGTTTCCCATCATGTTTAATCCGGTCACCTGGGATGCCCATGCCTTTCCCGTATTCTTTGGCGGCACAAAGGTGTCGGAGGATAATTATATTATAAGCGTACCAGCTATACAGTTGGTCTACTTTGTCACCGCCGATACCAAGCGTCAGGATGCCAAGTAAGTGAGAGTTTTAAAACCCTGTGCTTTAAAAAAGTATCACCACAGCCAATTTTAAAGATACAAACTTGTGCTGCAGCATAATGATATCTTATGATAACCTTTATCTGTGCTGTGAATTGTGGCTCAATCGGATAATAAACACCGGAGATACTCGAGATTAAAGTTTTCGTACTAGGCAAGGCGGAGCAGCGAGCATGCACTTAGTGTATATAAATATGTACATAAGTCGGTTGCATCCGACTGTAGCTTTCCTAGTTTTTTATAAATATCGATCAACATACTCTAAATGCATATTCTCTCCTCTTCTTTTAGGGGCGCTGAGTGGGAGGAGACTTTTTTGCGAGTGGTTGGCAAGGCTGAGACCACGGGCATGTTCAAGCACATATCGGTATCGTATTTCGCCTCACGCACCCTCGATCACGAGCTGGAGAAGAACACCAAAACGGTTGTGCCCTACTTCAGTTCGACTTTTCTGCTTATGGGCTTGTTTAGGTGAGCTTGATTAATTACTCTCAGTGGAAACTGTACTACATTTAAATTGTTATTTTCTCAGCGTCATTACCTGCATGATGGGCGATGCCGTGCGTTCGAAGCCCTGGCTGGGCTTAATGGGTAATATCTCGGCTATTATGGCCACACTGGCGGCCTTTGGTTTGGCCATGTACTGCGGCATTGAGTTCATTGGCATTAATCTAGCTGCACCCTTTCTAATGATTGGTAAGTTCATTCGCTTTATCATCGAGTTCAGTCTAATTATTAATACCTTATTACACTTTTAGGCATTGGCATCGATGACACCTTCGTCATGTTGGCCGGCTGGCGACGGACACCTGCCAAAATGCCTGTGGCAGAGCGCATGGCTCACATGATGTCGGAGGCAGCGGTGTCGATTACCATAACATCGGTCACAGATTTCATTTCGTTTCTCATTGGCATCATCAGTCCCTTCCGTTCGGTTAAGATCTTCTGCACATATTCCGTGTTTGCTGTCTGTTTCACCTTCATCTGGCACATCACTTTCTTTGCCGCCTGCATGGCCATATCCGGTTATAGGGAACACAAGAATCTGCATGCAATTTTTGGTTGCAAGGTGAAACCAATGTCGGTGGCTATCAAAGGTGAGTGTGATATCAAAGGGCATTCATATAAATAAGCTGCTATCGAAGAGTATACAAAATATACATATAAACGTATTTAAGTGTGGCATTCAGTCACTCGACTCTCGCCAACGACCATACCACGCTGAATACATCGGTTCTCGTCCGATCACCGAAATTAAGCAGCGTCGGGCGCGGTTAGTACTTAGATGGGGGACCGCTTGGGAACACCGCGTGTTGTTGGCATCGTTTCAACAACTATTTCCTTTTTTTTTAAATTTACTTAATAGGAATTACTTAAAATTCATTTCAATACATAAATAAATAATAGGAAAATAACCTAAAAGGTGGAATACGACATAGAATTGGAAATTTTTAAATTTTATATTAAATTTTTAAATTTTATATTAAATTTAGGAATCAGATAAAGTTGTAACTAAATATAATTCAAAGTCTTAGTTGAAGAGAAACTCAAAAGATATAATTCAAAGATATTAAAAATTTTGACAATATAGATTCCTTTTTGTATATTGTGTTATTTAATATACATGTGTATCTATAAATACCTATAATATCTGATATTAATACAACATTCAATGACTCGACTCTCGCCAACAACATATTATCACGCTGAATACATCGGTTCTCGTATATTAAATTAAGGAATCAGATAAAATTATAACTAAACATAATTTAAAGTCTTTGCTAAAAAGAAACTCAAAAGACATAATTATATTATAATAATCTTGACAATAATATGTGATATAAATACAACATTCAATGAATCGACTTTCGCCAACGACCATACCACGCTGAATACATCGGTTCTCGTCCGATCACCGAAATTAAGCAGCGTCGGGCGCGGTTAGTACTTAGATGGGGGACCGCTTGGGAACACCGCGTGTTGTTGGCATCGTTTCAACAATTTTTTTCCCTTTTTTTTTTGTGTATATACTTAGTACGTATGGCCTCTATTTTATTTTTAATTTAACTTAAATGCCGCTTCAAAATATAATTATAAGAGATTAATAATACGAGCTTAAATTTATATATTTTCTGAAAATCCGAAATATATTTCCTGCCATGTTTACAAATTTAAAACTATTTTGGCAACAGTTTAACCATTTTAATTCTTTTTTAAATGGTTTTTTGCAGATCTCTTTTGCATTAACATAATTGTTTTTTTTCAATGCAAAAACCAGTCTTTCTGCACTTAGTTTATTGGTTAGATTATGGAATGCTTTTAGTATTTCTTAATCGCAGGTAAAACGATGTGGGACACCTTCATTGTTCAATTGTGTGTGTAATTTTGTCAAGCGTAAAGTTAAGTAGTTTATGACGAAACTTGCTTAATCGCTGACCATTAGACATTGCTTTGGATTCTGTTTGAGTTTGGCCAGCCATGAGACAAGGTCCACATCTAACAGCCATTGCATTGGCTAGCATAGAACCGGCTCTTAGTCAAGCTGATTAGCTAAACTGCAGCTGCAACATGAACTTGATCTAGACTAGTGGCAAGCGTACATAAGATAGCAATCCACAAGAAATTGAGGTCAATGGCAACTGGACTTGAGGCAACTCTGTGATTAAGTCTATGTATACTCACTTGTATGCTATTTCTCTTGCAGAGAAACGGAACTTCCTCTACAAGGCGATAATGGCTGGTGGCATTGATCACAACGATCCGGATAACCCTATCGATAACAAGGATCACATGTTGATGGCCTTCTTCAAGGACAAACTGGCTGCGGTCATAAACAATAAGTGGTGCAAGATCATAATCATATTGAGCTTTGCCACCTATTTGGCGGGAGCTTGTTATGGCGTCACACAGATCAAGGAGGGACTGGAGCGTCGCAAATTGTCACGCGAGGACTCCTATTCGGTGGAGTTTTTCGATCGCGAGGATGACTATTATCGCGAGTTCCCCTACCGAATGCAGGTGTGTATCATCATAATATAAACAATAATGTGTCGCAATAATAAAATGCATTTTTTCCACAGGTTATAATTGTCGGTGCCTTGAACTACTCCGATCCCGTCGTTCAGGAACAAGTTGAGAACTTGACGAGCACCTTGGAGCATACTTCATATGTCACCTCTTCACTGTACACGGAGTCATGGTTGCGTTCATTTTTATCGTTCATCGACCGCAATAACGATTATCTCAACACGACTATCGATGACGAGGCAACGTTCATCGAGACTGTCAAGGAACACTGGCTCTTCCCAGGCAATCCATTTTCGCTGGACGTGCGTCTCAACGATGACGAGTCACAGATTATCGCCTCACGTTTCCTCATCCAGGCTGTCAATATAACGGACACGAATCATGAGAAGGAGATGGTTAGAGATTTGCGTAAGATATGCAAAGACTCCCCATTGAATGCCTCCATCTTCCATCCGTACTTTGTGTTCTTCGATCAATTCGAGCTGGTGCGGCCCGTCTCCCTGCAGGCCATGGTGATTGGCGCCATCATCATGATGATCATCTCGTTCATCTTCATACCGAACATCCTGTGCTCGTTGTGGGTGGCCTTTTCGGTTATATCGATTGAGCTGGGCGTGGCCGGCTACATGGCACTGTGGGATGTCAATCTGGACTCGATATCGATGATTAATCTCATTATGTGCATTGGCTTCTCCGTGGACTTCACCGCACACATCTGCTACAACTATATGTCGTCGAAGAAGCGCAGTCCCAAGGCCAGGGTGCGTGAGGCCCTCCACTCACTGGGTCTGCCCATTGTGCAGGGCTCCAGTTCGACCATATTGGGCATTATAGCACTCTTGCTCGCCCAGAGCTATATATTCTTGGTCTTCTTCAAGATGGTCTTTTTGGTCATGTTCTTTGGCGCCATGCATGGCCTGTTCCTGCTCCCAGTGCTGTTGTCGCTCTTTGGGCCTGGCTCCTGGCAGACGTGGACGGGTAGGGATACGGGCTCGGAAGAGGAGATAGACGACAGTGTGGATGACATGAAGCTGGGACATGTGATGGAGAAGCCCTTTGCTCAGTCCTACTATATGCAGTATCCCACCATGGGCCTGAATGGACCCTATGCCTATGGCTCCAAGGGGTTCCTCGGTGCGCCCTACAAGGCCTACGGTGTGGATGAGAAGGATCAGGGTTTGGGCACGTCTGGTGAGGACTCCTCCGAGAGCAGTTCCAGTCGCTCACAGAGACGCCAACAGCTGGAGGCCAGCGCACAAGCAGCGCCCGAAGAGGAGGCAGGAGCACAAACACGTCGCAGGTACGAGGATGCCTGGCGTCGGTCTAGCTATCAGAATATCTACGGCAATGGCGGGGCACAATTCCAGCCCCAGCCCGATCTCTATGGCCAACAGGTGTCGGCTGCGGAGTGGCGTCAACGCCTGGACGCCCACGAGCAGCAACATCGCAGCCTGAAGCAGCGACGCAGCGCCCTTGAGCACTACGAGCGGGAACGCCGCAATTCCCATGGCGATGTCATCGATGTGCACACGCCCACGCCCAACTCCTCGCTGGATCAGCGTATGCGGCGACAGTACCAGCAGGATATGCTCGATGGCGAGGACAGCAGCAGCAGCTATCAACGCCATCAGCCTGAGGCGATGGCACCACCACTGGCCAATAGCTCGGCGAAACGGTATCATCGCCGTCGCTCGTCGGAGGATTCGACAAGACATCACCAGCGTTGGCCGGCGAACATCGAGGAGCGTCGTGCCCGGCGAGCACATTCGCCCAGTCAGCGTCACTCACATTCGCATGGCCACACAGAGACTGCCGCCAGCTTTGCCCCGCGCTCCTCCTCGCATCATAATCTGTACCAGGCGAGCACCAAGCCGCCCACATATCAATATGGGGACTATTAGCAACCGGAAGCGGAAGCGGAAGTGGCAGCAAGTCAGCGAAACTAACAGGGATAGAAACCGCAGAAGAAGAAAAGAAGCGCATTCCTATCGGAATGCATCCATTAAGTTGTAGTTTTGAATTAAGTTTCTATTAAAATAATTCTATTTATCTAATTGTATTTTCCAGCATCTAATACGCTATGTTTATGCCAATTTAAAGTGTGGAAAATTCTATTAAAGAAAAATGAAATAATAATCTATATAATGTTTTAGGTCCGTCCAACTTGAATGGTTTTGTTAGAGTATCAAGAGTATTGCCCTTTGTTTATTTTGCCTGGCATAAACATAGTTTATAACTCGATTGCCTCTAACTTTGACTTGCCTATTCCCAGAAATTGTTCATCAGTTTTTAGGCACTTCAGTCATATTCACTAGAATCTTTAGTAAATTGTTGCATTGTTGCATTTTAATTTATACAAAAACCCCCTGCAGAACACAGTCGAATGCATTTCATAAAGAGCAAAGCGCAAGTCATCTAATTTAAGTCTTCGTATGATACATTTCTAGACATTTAGTGCATATATATTTCAGTCAGACTTAGGGTTCCCCCCGTTAATCAGTGTTTTATTTAAATTAAGCTTAAGTTGCAAAGTAAACAATACGAATACTGTGTTGAATAACTATATAAATATATATATATTTGTGTATATTTAAACTAATTGTGTAACACGCACAACTTCGCACTAAGACTAGACTAATTGTGCAGGCTTTAGCATTATAAGTTGCATGGGACTCACGCAAAGAAACACAAAGTTCTGTCAATATGTTAACTACTTTTGCTATTGAATAAATATTTTATATTTTGGTAGAAAACTAATTGCTTTTTAAACGTCTTTTGATGTGTTTCTTATCACTGCCGTATATAAACAGTGATCAACAGTGAAGTATTGCTATTTCAGTGCAATATGTATCTGCGTCTACTTCTGCTCTTGGGCTGCCTGCAATTGTGGCATTGCCAGAGAAACCGAGAACTTGAAGTTCAGTATATCAAAGCAACGGTCGACAATGCCAACTATACAGTAGTCACTTATGGCCAGGCTAACTGGTTTTTGGCTAATCAAATTTGTAGTCATGCAGGCCTGATGCTGGCCACAGTTCAGAGCCCAGCGGATTTCATTGAAGTGCTACGCAGCGTTGCAAGTGGTAAGGTATAATACTCAACTACAGCAGCAGGTGCTTCAGTTGCTTTCTCTAACATCCTTCCATAGAGCACATATTGGGTCTGGAGAAATTCTGGCTTGGTGGCAGCAATTTAGGCGAGTCTAGCTCCTGGTTCTGGATGGGCAAAGGTACACAGTTCAACTATGCCAGGTGGGCTAAGGGCGAGCCAAAGGCAAATGTCACTGAAGGAGCCGGTTGCTTGGTCCTGGGACTCGATATGGACTGGTACAGCGAGAGTTGCTATGAAGAATACTTCTTCATTTGCGAAAAAAAATGTAATGCTAGACAGTAATTCAAAAGGCTATCTGAATAAAATTCCAAATTCGTAATTGAATGAAAAAATAAATGATGTTAAGAAACCTATTAGGCATTGTGTTAAATTATGTCCTTATAGGAATTTGTCTAAACATGGAAATGAATTCGAATATTTCTTTGACTGTCTAATATTTTGTGCGTGTCTACACCATTTTACAGTCGGAGGCAACCGACAGTATCTCATACTGTAATTTCCTTTGCAATACACACTAACAAGTACTCAAACATACACACTGAGCGCATGCACACTGCAGCTTCTCTCCTTCCCCTTTCCTATTTCTGAAAAAGGGATATAGAATATCTCCGATGTTTATTATCCGATTGTGTTGTAAGTCACACCAAACAGTATTCGTGCAATTTGGAATTAAATTTTAAAATTAAATATTTAAATTTTATTTAATCAGCAAATTTTATAAATTTTTTCAACATCAAGTATAGATAGAGATTTTATGGGATAATTTGTATTTTTATTCGCAACTTTTTTGACATATGAAATGACGTTTTTTGTTGCAATTTTCAGCAGACCAATCGCCATTCATTGCATTAAGGGCAAGGCAACGATGCCAGGCTCTACTAGGTATTTTATGGAAATTTCTATAGCTTAAATATTTGCCAGAGCTAAACCAGAACCAGTTTGTTTTAACTGCCAGATTTGTCCCAGAAGTCCAAATTGTACCGTTTCGCAAGATATCTGTTAGTCCTGAGTCTAAGAGAATCTTGAAGATAGCATTCTGTATTTTTTCGTCTTCAATGGAGACAAGGGTATAGCCGCGACTAGCGCAATAGGCTTGAGCTTGGAACCAATTAAGCTAATGTTGAATAAATTCAATAATTTAATGAAATTGTTAGCGCAAGACTATTTTTATTAATTTACCTTGTGGAGTACATTTAATGCATACGAATCTTTTAGAAATGAGAATCCGGTATTTGGTGATGGGACTGCATCTAAGCACTCTTTAATTCCTTGCTCTCGCCCATCTGCCCAAACCGAGCTGAGCAAGCAGAGAAGACCGACAACTATAGATTTCATTTTGTAAATAGGCAAGCATGTGAGTTCGCTAAACCTTTTATACAAATAGTGCAAGCCGTAGCTAATTGTAAAATTCATTCATCAATGTCAATGCGATAAGGTGAAAGCACATAAAGGTGAAATACCGCTAGCCAGTAGCCAGTAGACTTGGAAAACATTCATACATTTAAAATATAAAATTTAGTTCATTTAACCTTTACACTTTTAGTGGGATCCATGAGTAATTATTTGTCCCAATTGAATTCTGTTAGTTAAGGTATTCTATTAAGATTTGTAAACTTATTGTTAGTCTCATAGAGAGAAGATTCAATAAATAAACGCAAAGTAAAAAAAAAAAAAAAAAAAAACATGAGTATTATTTTTTCCATTCAAAATTGAGTTTAGCGGACTCGGCGTCCAAAGCTTTATTGGGAGTTATTAATTGAAAAATGAAAAGGCTTGGCTGGCCAGATAGCGCTATTTCGGATGTTGCCAAACATCCTCATCAATTTTGAATAGTAAGACGCGTCACTAAACCTTACAATAACAGTAGCTGTTATTGTAAAAAACCCCATTATTATTTTTTCCTTTATTTCTTGATTTTAATTTAAGACTTGTTTTGAGCTAAAACATACATACATTATTTATCATGGATTTTGTGAGACTCTATAACTATGAAATTTCGTTTATAGTTTCAATTTAAGACATCCGACTCCATCCTTTCTGACTCACATAATTTTTTCATTTTTAGACCCTGTATTTATAACATCTATGTACAAAGGGGTCTATTAAGATAAGACAACTAAATTTGTGTGTAACAGGCAGAAGGAGCCATGGTAGACCCCACAAAGTATATATATTCTTGATCATGGCTACTGTCAGACTTTTCTTGTTAGGTTCGTGTATTGTACTATTAGCAGGTCAAGAAGGCAGTTCAAACGGATAATAACAAATGCGGGCGGTCGAGGCAAAACAAAGTACATGGTGTTGTTCTATCCGTTGCGTCCGACTGTAGCTTTCTTCAACAAAAATTCCTATAAAGCTGGCTTGAAAATTATACTAAAGCTTGATAATGCATATTGTTGTCGAAAAGTTATAGTTATAGCTGTTGAGATTTACAAAAATGAATACACATGTTTCCAACTCTGATTGCAAGTATGAGCTTTATTAGTTCTATAATATGTTGGGTATATATATATATGTATATAATTGGAATATGCCTTTAATGCTTATGCATCGCATGTTGTTTTCGCATGGATTTGACAAATAAAGTAACGCTGCTCACGGCAATCATGAACTGTCCATTTGCCAGATAGTGCATTGACGGCAACGCAACGATTACTGGAAGTTGGTGGAGTCGTCGGGAACATTCTAAAGCTGCTTATAGCTTTTCCAGTTGTATGCCACACATATTGTTTAGAGTAAGCCAGATTAGTTCCCGATGTCCATAGGGGTTCAGTGCCCAAAGAATCTAAATTGTCATAATTACTACGCAGGTAGGCTAAAACCGTGTTCTGAATTGTTGAAGTCGAAAGGGCCACTAAGCCAGCAAGTTGACTTGCGCAGGCGGCTTCTGCTTGGTACCAGTTAACCTGATAAAGGAATAAATGATTTTAACTCAGTAATTATTTGTTTACAGTAATACCTTTTGGTACAAGGAGTAGCCATAACTTCCATCTGTTAGAGTAAAGACCGACAGGATTGGCTGAGGAACAGCATTATCGGGACTATCTCCAGGATCTCCAGCTTCGCTAGCATCAGCTTTAACCCATGCCACCGTGCAGAGCAGGCAGAGCAGACCAAAACCCAGAACAGACTTCATTTTGTGAAGACTACAACCATCCCTAGCCTTTTTATACAAATTTTGGTACTTAGACCTAATTGCACAATGAATCTATCACTGTCATCCAAAAGTAATTAAGTTTAATCTACATCATTACGACGGGAATTCCCATTCTTATGTAAAATATTACCTTTAGAGTTTGGATCCGATTAGAGACTATCGATGTTCTTCTTGAAGTGCATTAACATTTATGTGCCATTTTATGGCAGAAGGAAACATGGTATACAGGACAAAAAGCTAAGACGTTATAGTCCTATCCGTATGTCTGTATGGAGAAGTACATTTCATAAGCCAACTAGAGCTACTGAAGGGCACGAAATTCTAGCTCGGGAGTAATACCTTTATGACTGATCTCGCCAACATAAAACAAAAAGAAAAAAAACTCGGAAAGCTACAGTCGGCCATGCCAACTTCTGACAGTTAGGAGACCCATGTGCATTTCCATACACATACGCTAACAGATCCTTTTGTACTTCTTTAAAGCACATATGCTGCAAAGTCATCCCCCTCCCCCGCACATTTGCAAAAGCATTCGCAGCATGCTACCCTCTTAGAGTCACTAGATACTTATTTTGCAGAATTGAATCTTGAATATGCTCTGAGTGTTTATTAACCGATTGGGTCAAAACTCACGGCACAGATTAAGGTTGCTAGTATGCTTATTGTATGCTATAATGACAAGTATGTGTGATCTTTTAAAATAACTGTACAAATATGTATGTCTCTAGCTCTTACAGATCTAGGTGTTCATACTGGACGGACAGACAGACGGACAGTACGGACAGACGGACATGGCTATATCGTACTCAGCTCGTCGTCCTGTATCAAGAATATATATACTTTGTGGGGTCTGCCACGCCTTTTTCATGCCTGTTACATACATTTCTGACTTGCTGCAAACTTAATAGACTGCCTTTGTATTTTTTAAAGTACAGTGTCTACAAAAGTCAGTGGAAAGCTAAGTGTTTGTAAGTTTGGCTAAGTGGAACAGCTTTGCGTTTGATTTTCTATATCTCCTGGGGGAAACCCAGCTAAATCACGAAATGGGCCATAGTTTTAGAGAAACTGACTTCCGAATTTACATGTACAAAGTTTACGATTGCATAGAAGATTTGGTGCAATTAGCAACGCAATCGTCCCATAATCAAGGATTATAATTTTTAGTGAATCAGCTTGGTATGTTTGCTCTATCTGAACAGCCATTGAGTAAGTATTCGTAATTAGCCGGATGACGCGAAAAGGGTTCTTTAGCCTATTGTGCTCTGTCGGTTGCAGCCGACTTTTGCTTTCTGGAGTTTTTGTAGTTATTTTTAAGTTAATATTTCAAAAATCTATTAAACAGGGTTATTTTGATTTATGAAATTTTTGTGTTAAGTTTCGTAGCTGAGCGATGATTCTGTTTATGAAAATTTAACCAAAAATATGTTTGCAATCAGAAAATTATGTTTTATTTATTCTTAATATGTGATTAATATATCATTTGATTATACATCGCAACGCTTTCGGCATATAAAGTAATTCTTTGCGTTGCAATCGACGGCATACCACTTCTGGGTGCTAGCATTCATGGCCATGCAACGATAGGCAGTACCAGGATTTGAAGCCCAATTGTTGTTGGAAAATGCATTGCCAGAGCTCAACCATGTCCAAATTCGATTATTTGCCAAATTTGTACCAGATGTCCAAAGTAATTCGTTTCCAACTACGTCATATAGGTTTGACTCAATTAGGAATGGAATTATATCCGCTTGAGTGTTTTCGTCAACGACGGCTAGTTCAAAGCCTTGTAAGGCGCAGGCTTGTTGAGCTTGGAAGAAATTTACCTGGAATGGTAAGGAATAGTTTCATTTTAAATTTTGATTTATTTATTTGTAATACTTCTTACCTTCGCCTGTGCTGAAATGGCATAGTCAGTATTGGAGTATGAGAATCCGACAATTTGTAATGGCACAGCATCCTCAAACTCTTCCTCAGGAGCAACGGGACCGTCAACTTCTTGAGCTCCTTCTTCAGCCCAAGCCACAGCGCTGAGCAAACAGAGAAGACCGATAACTATAGACTTCATTTTGTGAGGAGAATACCAATTTTTCCATTCTTTTATACGGTTTTTAAAGCTTTAACTAATTGCAAAACGCATTCATCAGTGTCAGAGCGATAAGCTCCGAAATCTACGTAATTCATTTTCCATTAAATTTGTTGCACATTTCCCGGTTCTTTTCGACTTTGCCATAAATTTCGTTTAGAGTAAATCTCAATGTTAAGAGTTGCACAGTGGCAGAAAACAGGAATTAGCTCGACAAAAATCTGCAACTTTAAACAGTTCTTAAAAGTTCAACGAAATTTGCAAATCGACAATCAAAGTGGCTCTCGGAAGAAGGTATCAACATAATTGATAATAATATGAAAATATATGTTTTAAAATTTTAAATAATTTTACTATATATTTTTAAAAATAAGCAAAATAACAAATGAATATCGTTACCATATCTCTGCTCAATTAAAATATATCCGTCTCTAAACTTCGTCTTAATGCGTCTATCATTAGGAAGTTTATAAAAATTTATTTCACTTCGACGAGCGTAAAAAAAGTCTTTGTAAATAAAAAAAATGAGACGAATAGGATTTAATTGATTCGGATAGGATTTAAACGTTTGCCAAACTATTAAATCAAAAATAGATATTCGGTTCGCTAATTTTGATTTTCAGCCATAGTGCGTTGCGTAAATCCGTTTGCCATTTTTATGGTAAAGTTTTGCGCTAATAATGTTATCCAGTTGAGCTCAGTGCGCGCAAATCCTGTAGGGGTGCCACAAAATTTATCGAAAAAATGTAAAAGCATATCTCATTTAACTGTGCTGTCAGAAGAGCAGCAGCAGCAACAACCACTGCAGTGAAGGAGACGTTATGACGGGTCAAGGATTGGCAATTGCCATAGTTCCTCTGGCTTTGGTCTTAGGGTATACTGTGCTCTCCCCTCTTTTTATGTGCAACTGCTTTTCCCCCATTTTTTTCATTTCCTTCTTTATATTTTTGCGTGTTTGGCCAAAGTGTTTACTGGTCCCATTGGGATTGGACAACAAAAGGAATGAAATGTGCAAGCACAGATCGTTGCGTTTTCGGGGGGAAATCAAAAATTGCTTCAGGGCGCGCGGGGCGTATGCGTAATATGATTTCTGTTTGTTTGAATGGCATGCCATTTGGAATTTGCCATTTGCATTTGCCAATGCAGCATATAAAAGTTACTTGTAACTTGTTCCAACTGCTTGGCAAGGTCATATTAAGGGGGAAATGTATTAAGATAAACCAAAACACTAGTAGTTGAATCTGTTTATTTTCAGTTGGATTTTTATGTCAAAGTTTTGAAACATCAACGAATTGATAAATATTTCATTTTATCGTTTAAATCTCATTAAGAACCATTTATATTTCCGATTAAATCACGTGGGTCCTGTGGCGCAATGGATAACGCGTCTGACTACGGATCAGAAGATTCCAGGTTCGACTCCTGGCAGGATCGTGAGCTTTTTTATTTTCCCCTTTAACAATATTATTTTTAATTATCATTATAATTTATGAACTAAAATTGCTTAATAGAACAGCAAAAAATTTCTGCGCCCAACGTGGGGCTCGAACCCACGACCCTGAGATTAAGAGTCTCATGCTCTACCGACTGAGCTAGCCGGGCTGTTAGCGCTCCGCTGGCCAGCACGTTGTAAGCACCTGGGCTGAAATTTTTATAAACAATTAAACAATTTTTATATACCATAGAACTTAGGTATATTTTGATAAACAATTACAAAAATGCACATAGCCAAAAAATTTATTTATTAAAAAAAAAGTTGTTGAAACAATGCCAACAACACGCGGTGTTCCCAAGCGGTCCCCCATCTAAGTACTAACCGCGCCCGACGCTGCTTAATTTCGGTGATCGGACGAGAACCGATGTATTCAGCGTGGTATGGTCGTTGGCGAAAGTCGACTCATTGAATGTTGTATACATACCACAAATTAGGGTATTTATAGATATGAAATGGTAAATTGAAATTTTAGCATAGATATATTCCTCAAGCAGCAGTTTGCCGTTGCTTATAGTGGGATGCTACTCGCTTTTTGTTGAAAGTTGGCAATTAGATTGTAAAACTTGTTGACAAGATGACATGATCTATTAGCTTGGGATATTTGTCTTTGGGTGCAGGAAAAATTGCAATTAAATTGGCCACTGAAACTGGAAGCAGGAAGCAGCAGAGGGCAAAGCACCAGCACGACAAACAACAGCAAGGACAATAACACCAAAAGTCGCCAAGAGTGAGTGAAGAGGGATAAAGGGAAAGAACTTGAGGGAAGTCACGCAGGATAAATGCAGCAAGCGACAGGGCTAAGGCTAAGGGCCAATGGCTGCTGTTGCTGGTGCATTTGCTCTGCTGGTTTCCACTTAATTTATGCGACAGGAGGGAGGACCCCCACACTGCCTGGTGGACATTTTCACAGCACGTTTGAGAAAGGTCGTCAATTGCTAAAGCCAACGCTTAGCAGCAATTTTTATAGCGTGGAAATTCATCTTAAGCCGCGGAAGTGCTTCCCCTCCAAGTAACCAGTTTGTTTGATTTTTTTTTTCAATTTCCTATTGGTCTTGACGAACAAGGCTGATAGGAAAGAGCAAAGGTTATTTACAAGGTAAAGGAGATATATACGCAATAATTCACTCCATATTTAACTTGGTTTAGTTGGAAACTTATGTGGATCTAATAGAATTACAGTATAACTAGCTTTTAAAGCAATTATAAAGTTGAATTTAAACCAAATGGGACTTTAATAAGTTCTTAAATTTAGTATTGAATTGTATTAAATTGGTGATTATAATCACACTGGCTGCAGAGATAATCTAACTCTCTTTTGTCACATTACTAAGTTACCTCCTCCCTCTTCTAATTTCCTTGCCAAATCACTGCAAGTCAGTCCAATGTTTCATTAAGATTTTATCGCTCACAACAAACTTTCATTATCATTTTTTTTCTCTTCTTTCTACTCAATGTCCCGTCAAAGTAGAAAGACATTAGCCAGGGTCCCTTCGGTTTAATTAACAAATTTCTTGATGTAGTAGCACAAGGTTCCCTTGGGGTAAAGTTTCCAGCTAATTAGAGTTCCATTGTACATCCCCCTACTTTCGCGTCGAATGATGCAATTTGCGTGTTTATTAATTTTATGTCAATTTGCATGCAATTTTCGCTCAAGGCAAAACTTTATCTCAGTCTCAGTTGCAGTTTTCAAAAGTTTTGCCTTTTATGATGGCTAATCTAGCGGAATGGACTGCATTTCGCACAGTGGGTTAATTAAAGCTAATGACCATACGCAGTTGTGTGCTGCAGGTGGTGTCATCCATCTACTCCCCCCTTTGCTTGACACTTCGATCTTTGCAAAACTTCAACTTCAAACTATCCTTCGACTGAGTGGATTTTGTTGTTCGAAGTAATTCAATAAAAATGAATATGCTTCAAAGACGTGCGAAGGTAGCAAAAGTTAACTACGGTTATTTTATGAGTGTTCAGCCAATAGATACTCTGTATTTAGTAAGCTGTGAAAAATTAAATTATATAAGCCCTGTATGCACCATCCCAAAAATTTCGTACGACAATATATTCCGTGTGTGTGGATTGTATTAGTTTGACATGTGATGATTGGTAAAACTTTTATTTTTAATTGGTAACACTTATTTTGAATTGGTAAAACTTTTTATCAACTGTTGTGCCAAAGTAAAAATATATTGGAATTAAAATGAGCGACGAAGCCTTGGACTTAGCAATTGTAACATTGGGGTACTTCTTAATAAAAAATGAAGAAGAGGTGTTAAAAAGAGGAGGCAGCGTTCGAAATATTGAAATAAGTACCCATATTGAAAATAAATAAGTAATGCATAATTTTATATGTATGTATGTACAAGTCTGAATATTTGTATTTCACTATTTCTAATGTCCCAAATACAGGTCTGAGATTTAACTACATTTATTAATGCAAATTTTGTTTCGCGTCTAAATGATATAGGCATTATTTGAATTGCCCTCCATTTTTCCGTACGGAATAATTGTTCTGATTTATTTCGTGTGAAATGTCAGTTGCTCAATAGCATCCAACACGACCCACGCGATGACAATACCTATGAACTTTTCGATATTTCGCTCTTGTTTTTTGTTCAGTGCTGCATACCAAACATTTCATTTCGGTACGGAAAAAATTCCATGCTTACCCTTTTTGTATGGGAAATGTAAAATTTCGGGATGGTGCATACAGGGCTATAATCATGAAATTTGATCCAAAAATAGAATATTTTTTATGTCGTAGAGAGTAATGAGTAATAGTTGCTCTTAGCATGGAATATATTTAGCTTTATTTTTAATATGCGTGAATCTATTAATAAAATTATCTGAAATATTTAATAATTATAATTTAGTACGAATTTTCAAAGATATTGCAACAATTTAGTCACCTAGCTGTAGTGTATCCGATTTATTTACTTTATTTTTATTTTTTTATTTAGATTGTTATAAAACTGAAATCAAGCCAGCGTTAGTATTCTTGTAGTTAAAATTATTAAACACACAATTGTTAATTCTGTTTTCTGAGACCATTGAACAAATTACAATTATTTAATTTTTAATCTTTTTTCAATTAGTGCCAGAATTTTAATTTTTAATTTTAAACTTTTTTTTAAACTTAAAACTTAAATAAACAACTTAAATAACATAACTTGATAATCTAATTTTAATTTTACTTTATAAATGATTTAAAATTGTTTTAATCTTAATTTCTTTTGTCAACTGTACTTAGTTGATATTTATATAGAAATATAAATAAATCCCAATTATACAAGTTTTAAATTATATTATTTAACTACCTTTATAAATTTGCAATAGTTGACTAAGTAATACAAACATACGCAGATTCAAAACACTATTAATCGCAATAAATAATGTAAACTATTTGAAAAGTAAACTACTCTTTATTTGACTAAATTTACATTTACAGGGTATTTGAAAATCGCGTGCTATATTGAATAGCACATGGGGAGAATAAGTCGTATTGAGAATGGATTTTGTTTTTGGTGTTTCGTTTCTTCCTACTGTGTACTATATCTGCCATTGTGTGGCCTTTTCTCTCAGCAAGGTCAGTGCAAAGTCACTGCCAGTTGTTGTACACATGGCTTGTTGCGTGTGCCACGGGTTGCGTCCCCCTAACAAACAAGTCAACTGTAAATTGGCTTAAATGCTGTACTATATCATTTAATTTTATGTCATTTCACAAAAAAAATAAAAACGTTGCACGTTGATTTTGATTATAAGACAATGGATGATTTGAAAATAGTTGAATGGAGTAATCTGATGTGTAGGTTAAAATGATATTTTATAACTGAATCAATCTTAAGTTTAATAAAAATGATGGCAAATACTTTTAAAAATAATTTGTAAACAAAAAATGTAAAAAAGTTGTTGAAACAATGCCAACAACACGCGGTGTTCCCAAGCGGTCCCCCATCTAAGTACTAACCGCGCCCGACGCTGCTTAATTTCGGTGATCGGACGAGAACCGATGTATTCAGCGTGGTATGGTCGTTGGCGAGAGTCGATTCATTGAATGTTGTATTTAATCACATATTAGAGGTATTTATAGATATTTTAAATGCAGTCCAATATACAACAAGAAAGCTATATTGTCAAGATTGTTAATAAGATACCTTTGAATTATATCTTTTGAGTTTCTCTTCAACTAAGACTTTAAATTATATTTAGTTACAACTTTATCTGATTCCTAAATTTAATATAAAATGTAAAAATTTCCAATTCTATATCGTATTCCACCTTTTAGGTTAAACTCTAATAATTTATTTATGTATTGAAATGAATTTTAAGTAATTTATATTAAGTAAATTTAAAAAAAAAAGGAAAAAGTTGTTGAAACTATGCCAACAACACGCGGTGTTCCCAAGCGGTCCCCCATCTAAGTACTAACCGCGCCCGACGCTGCTTAATTTCGGTGATCGGACGAGAACCGATGTATTCAGCGTGGTATGGTCGTTGGCGAGAGTCGATTCATTGAATGTTGTATTTAATCACATATTAGAGGTATTTATAGATATTTTAAATGCAGTCCAATATACAACAAGAAAGCTATATTGTCAAGATTGTTAATAAGATACCTTTGAATTATATCTTTTGAGTTTCTCTTCAACTAAGACTTTAAATTATATTTAGTTACAACTTTATCTGATTCCTAAATTTAATATAAAATGTAAAAATTTCCAATTCTATATCGTATTCCACCTTTTAGGTTAAACTCTAATAATTTATTTATGTATTGAAATGAATTTTAAGTAATTTATATTAAGTAAATTTTAAAAAAAAAGGAAAAAAGTTGTTGAAACTATGCCAACAACACGCGGTGTTCCCAAGCGGTCCCCCATCTAAGTACTAACCGCGCCCGACGCTGCTTAATTTCGGTGATCGGACGAGAACCGATGTATTCAGCGTGGTATGGTCGTTGGCGAAAGTCGAGTCATTGAATGTTGTACTTATATAAGTTATAAGAGGTATTTTTAGATATTTTAAATGCAGAACAATATACAACAAGAAAGCTATATTATCAAGATTATTATAATATAATTATGTCTTTTGAGTTTCTTTTCAGCAAAGACTTTAAATTATGTTTAGTTATAATTTTATCTGATTCCTTAATTTAATATACGAGAACCGATGTATTCAGCGTGATAAAATGTCGTTGACGAGAGTCGAGTGGTTGAATGTTGTATTTATATCAGATATTAGAGGTATTTATAGATATGTATATTAAATATAGCACAATATACAACAAGAAAACTATATAGTCAAGATTTTTAATATCTTTGAATTATATCTTCTGAGTTTCTCTTCAACAAAGACTTTAAATTATATTTAGTTACAACTTAATTTGATTCCTAAATTTAATATAATATTTAAAAATTTCCAATTCTATGTCGTATTCTACCTTTTAGGTTAAACTCTTATTATTTATTTATGCATTGAAATGAGTTTTAAGTAATTCATATTAAGTAAATTTAAAAAAAAAAGGGAAAAAAGTTGTTGAAACGATGCCAACAACACGCGGTGTTCCCAAGCGGTCCCCCATCTAAGTACTAACCGCGCCCGACGCTGCTTAATTTCGGTGATCGGACGAGAACCGATGTATTCAGCGTGGTATGGTCGTTGGCGTGAATCGAGTTATTGAATGTTGTATTTAATCACATATTAGAGGTATTTATAGATATGTATTTTAAATGCAGTCCAATATACAACAAGAAAGCTATATTGTCAAGATTGTTAATAAGATACCTTTGAATTATATCTTTTGAGTTTCTCTTCAACTAAGACTTTAAATTATATTTAGTTACAACTTTATCTGATTCCTAAATTTAATATAAAATGTAAAAATTTCCAATTCTATATCGTATTCCACCTTTTAGGTTAAACTCTAATAATTTATTTATGTATTGAAATGAATTTTAAGTAATTTATATTAAGTAAATTTAAAAAAAAAAGGAAAAAAGTTGTTGAAACTATGCCAACAACACGCGGTGTTCCCAAGCGGTCCCCCATCTAAGTACTAACCGCGCCCGACGCTGCTTAATTTCGGTGATCGGACGAGAACCGATGTATTCAGCGTGGTATGGTCGTTGGCGAAAGTCGAGTCATTGAATGTTGTACTTATATAAGTTATAAGAGGTATTTTTAGATATTTTAAATGCAGAACAATATACAACAAGAAAGCTATATTATCAAGATTATTATAATATAATTATGTCTTTTGAGTTTCTTTTCAGCAAAGACTTTAAATTATGTTTAGTTATAATTTTATCTGATTCCTTAATTTAATATACGAGAACCGATGTATTCAGCGTGATAAAATGTCGTTGACGAGAGTCGAGTGGTTGAATGTTGTATTTATATCAGATATTAGAGGTATTTATAGATATGTATATTAAATATAGCACAATATACAACAAGAAAACTATATAGTCAAGATTTTTAATATCTTTGAATTATATCTTCTGAGTTTCTCTTCAACAAAGACTTTAAATTATATTTAGTTACAACTTTATCTGATTCCTAAATTTAATATAAAATGTAAAAATTTCCAATTCTATATCGTATTCCACCTTTTAGGTTAAACTCTAATAATTTATTTATGTATTGAAATGAATTTTAAGTAATTTATATTAAGTAAATTTAAAAAAAAAAGGAAAAAAGTTGTTGAAACTATGCCAACAACACGCGGTGTTCCCAAGCGGTCCCCCATCTAAGTACTAACCGCGCCCGACGCTGCTTAATTTCGGTGATCGGACGAGAACCGATGTATTCAGCGTGGTATGGTCGTTGGCGAAAGTCGAATCGTTGAATGTTGTATTTATATCAGATATTAGAGGTATTTATAGATATTTTAAATAAAGCGCAATATAGTAAATGACTCTAATCAAAACTGTGTGTTCTGTGTTATGTGTTATAAGTTTCTCTACTAAGCCATTACTATTGAGTTAATACTCTACTGCAAGTAAGTCGTTTTGTTAGCAAGATACGAGCTCTCATACAAAGTGTTAAATACTTGTAATTATTTTGTATAAACATTAACAGTTGAACCATAATTAGCCACGTTATGCACTTATTACGTGGTTTTAAGCGAACTCACCAAGGCAACTAAGTGACTCTGCCTGCACTTTCCACATACTATCCATTTAGAACTGAAGCTCAGGCGACATTGCGCTGAGTAAATTGACAATTGTATTAAGTGCATTAAGTGCTACAGCTTCACACTGTGTGCCAGAGTGTATGACTGTGTGTGTGTGTGTGTGTTTGGTAATAAACAGAGCAACAACAAGTGTGTACATGGCTTATTACAAGGACTCACTCGCACAGCTGTTTAGCGGGAAATTCTAGCTTTTTATACGTTTAAAACTTTTACTTAGCTATTGTTGCAAGTTGTTATGTTGCGGCTACCCCATTTGATGACACATTTTTTTCTCAACTTTTTTTTCCTGCTCGAGGTTGCCAGCAACAGCTTTGTCTGAAGGATAATTGTCCCTGGAACCGCATCCTTCGGCTGTCACGCACGAGTCAACAGCAAAGAGGCGTGGGACGCGGAGGAAGGGCAAGGTTAAACGATACAGCAAGTTTACGCTGTCATTGAGCGTATTTGATTGATTAAGTAAGTAATCTTTGCTTTGCGTCAATATTACACGATAGTAGCTAAGATTACAGCTCAAAAGTCTATATAAATAATAAAAGTTACACAATACAATACTCGTATTATAATTGCGCACACGTAATCATTTCTCTGTCTGGATATTGAAATTACGAAAATCTAACGAGGCATTTCATTTTGAATACAGATTAAAATATACTGCGTAAAATATAAAAACAGGTTGAAGACTATGTAGTAAACAAAACAAAACAAAAACTTTGACCCTTTCAGTTTGAATACAGATTAGAATGTACTAAATAAAATGTTTTTAATTGGGTACAATTTCAATTATTTAAATTAATAAATTCAGCTATATATCTTCATAATATTTTTAGAGTATTTACTATAAATCTACATCCATTTTTTAGACCCTGTACTTTAAAAAAGTACAAAAGGGTCTATTAAGTTTGTGCATTTTTTTTTTGCTAATGTTCGATATGTCATCACCCTCTCCCTCAAATTTGCAAAAATATTGTTACCGTGTACAGGTTTAGAGTCATTGTATTCAGTCTTTGCACGAATATAGTTTAAGATGCTTTGAATGTATGGTGTCATTTGCAGCCCGATCGGATTAAGAACACCGAGGATAATTAATTTTGAATTCTAGGTATTGGGCATGGGTAAGGGGAAGACAAAGTGTACGCGGCTGCTCGTGATTTTTGAATGCTGGCATGTATGTATGTGTCAGTATTGGTTATTGTTTGCATTTACACGAATATTTTAATTAAAAAGTGTATGTGTGTATAGTTATATGTGTGTATAGTTATATGTGTGTATATATATGTGTATGTATATGAAGCTGCTGTTATCGATACCCAAGGCAAAACAAAGAACATGGTCTCCTACTGTCGGTTGCGTTCTACTGTAGCTTTCCGGGTTTTATTGATATGGTTTTAGTGAATTTCTTGGCTTAGATAGTAAAACATAAACATAACGATTTCTAAGATATGTCAACGGATTTTTTAAATTTGCAATAAATTAAATATTGAATTATGCTAATTTAATGTTATTAATCAACAAATTTAATAACGCAATATAATTTAATAACGCAACTTAAATTAATATCGGATGAACTATAGCAAAATCAGAGTATACGTTACACATATTACTTATTTAATTTAACCTAATCCCTTGTTGATACGACTACAGACTGTAGTTTAGCTTACACTGACTAATAGTAAAATTTAAAAATATTTTTAAACAACTTTTCACTCTTCTTAAGCCCTTTCCAATTTCAGATAAATTTCATCCTTGGAAGTAATAGCTCCACTCATACGGGCAAACTCTAGGGTATCTTTCGTACTGGCGGTCCTAAGCACCCTATGATTGCGCAGCAGATGAACTAGACCCAATTTGCTTTGCAATAGACCCAGTCGCATGCCAATGCAGTTCCGTGGACCAGTACCAAATGGCATATATGCATCCATATTCAGATTGTGGCGATTCTCTGGAGCAAAACGACTTGGATCAAATTTCTCCGGGTTAGGCCAGTACTACAGAAAAGTAAAATTATTAATTATATAAATATGATACGGAGGTTCGAAAATACTCACGCGTGGATCACGATGTATGGCTAGCGTCGATATGTACACTGGCATGCCCTTGGGCAGATCGAAATCGTAATGGGGTGCCAGATTGAAGCGTTCTCCTGAATCAGGTGGATTGCACTCCCGTTCGGCATAACCCAGTATGGGGTATTTGCGTAACGTTTCATTCACCACCTGAGTAAGGTAGGGCATCTCCTGCAGACGTTCGTAATCAATATGATCCTTTGTTCCAAAATATTCTTTGATCTCCTGACGCAAGCGATCCTGAATATCCTCCTGAAGGCACAACTCGTAGAGGGTCAACGTCATTGTGGATGAGCTCGTCTCATAGCCTGCTGTCTGGAAGAAAGCCGCTTGTGCAACCAGAAAATCCAAGTTGTTTGCCTTATTCTCCGGATGACCGACAGCCTCACGCTTCATTGCTAATAATATATCAATCAGATCACGCCGTACCACACCCGATTTCTCACGTTCCGCTAACACATAGCTTATGGTCTTCCGTAGGAACTTAGTGGTTGCTCTCGAGAATAGCTTGACCCGACCCAGCGATACCAAAGCTGGCAACATGAATATAATGGTAAAGGCAATGCCCCGAGTTATGGTGAGTTCGAATATAGCATTATTATGTTTGTAAAATTCACTCTTGATATCACTCAGCGCATTCGCCCTGACTCCAAACGCTATAGTAGCAATAAGATCGGTTGTGAAACGCGCAGAAATATTCTTTATTGCTACGGTAGGATCCTTCCCCAAACGCTCCAAGTGCTGTTCCAGATCCCTGCCCACCTATAGGGTAAGCAAGTTGAAGATGAAACTGTTATTACCTATTCACTGTATTACTTACCTCTACCAGCAGTGGATACATTTGTTTGGTCTTGCCACTGGTGAAAATAGGCGAAGTCTTAGTTCTTAAATCCTTCCATTCCTCATTGCGCACAAAGAAGAGATTGTTGTTGCCGAGAGGGTCATGATGAGGATCGGTCTTTAAGGCACGATTCACAAAGTGACTGAACTTCTTGATCATGACGGTCTTAATCAATTCCAGATCTTTAATAACCAAAGCAGGACGACTTAAAAAATACACACCGTACACTGGCTCCTTCTCAAATCCCGGTGCATTATGCAGCAAACGTATCTGCTCGAAGAAGGGCACTTGACCAGTTAGTACCTTCGATACATTACCGAATATTGGCACGGGTTTTACATATTTCACACCCATGCGATCCCAATAGCTATAGGCACGCTTCTGCCATATATAGAAGACGATCGCCAATGTGGCGATTAGCAATATGAACTCCGGTAACATGTTTACAGCGTCCGTTCAAATTAAAGACTAGTGCTCCTAACGATTTTTACAATGCTTTTATAGGCAAAGCAGCAATGCTAATCACCTAAGGATCCACACATAAATAAACCTGATAACAGATAAGAACAAGTTTGTGGAGTTCATTTTGCGTACACAAAACAAACAACTGACGTGTCTACTTTTCTACTACAATTCTTAGAGACACTATAACACAAGCACTAGCTTGACTGAGAGTCTTAAAATCAGCTGTAAGGCTTTTGCGACTCGGCATTATCTATTTTTACTTTTGTCTATAATTTTAATCTCATGTATTCAATTAATTACATAGTATACACATAAATTGATTAAGTATTCAAAACAAAAAAATAAGTCGGAAAGGCTACAGTCGTCGCCAGCAGAGTCTAACCCCAGCGGAGTCTATGCTTACATACCCGCTTACATATGCACAGACAGACAGGTTTCGACTCCGCTTGTCGTCATGCTCAAGCATATACACTTTGAGGGGTCTGTTACTCCTTCTTTCGCCTTTTTCTTCCTGTTTAATAAATTTATGAAATAGAATTTTAGAAATTTCTAGAACATTGAAAGCTCGGCCAACAGTATCAGATAGCAGCAGCGTATGCATACACTCAGAAAAAAGTAGCCAGAAACTTTCTAGAATTAAAATATTATTATATTAAAATATAAATATTTTGTTAATAATAAAATATATACATACATATTTTTTTGTGTGTTTATGAATGAATGCGTATATAACCAATTTGATATTTAAATTAAAATTAAAACAGATAAGACTTATATCAATCCAGAAATTACTTAATTTTTCAAAAAATTACTTATTTTTATTACTTGATTCAAGTCAGAATTACTTGATTTTTTTTCTGAGTGTACACACATACGGATTTACATACACAAATACGGGCACCCACACATTAATAAATACGCACACATTCATATGCATACATATACATATATAGCCGCAATTACAAACCCACTAGTCTGCACATTGTACCTTTCCCCTCCCCTTACCCTTGCCCTAGTACGGAAAAGTGATAACTCAATGTCTCCGGTGTTTATTATTAGATTGGGTTGCCTACCATTCTTAAATTTCACTATCTTAATAGACCCTTTTGTTATTTTTGGAAGTACGGACACTGGTCATACAACGCCTAACGGTTGCGTGTTCGATGGTAAACCCAATCGTCGCTTTAGATGATTGACGCCTCTAAGTATGCTGAGTAGTTGAGCAATAAAATCATAAAATCAAACGATGGCATTTTACCGTCGCTCTTTCACTCTGGTTTTCTCTTCACGAGTTCTAATCACCAACAAGAATAAGTTCCTTTACATTGAAAATAGCCCAAAAAAAGTCGGAAAGCTACAGTCGGATGCAACCGACAGTAGGATACCCTGTACTTTGATTTTACCTGGGTGTCGTTAATAGCAGCAGCATCCCAGCAAGCATTTGGAAGAGCGTTTTTACATTAATCACCTTGAGGAGTCTTTTTCGAGTCACCTTACTGATTAAAAAATGATTGGTGATCAAAAGGAGACTCGAAAATGACTCGCTCGTATGTTTAAAATATGATTCATTAAAATAACACTAACAAAACGTACAGCAATCGAAAATAGATCGTCTTGAAGAGTCTTTTTCGAGTCGTTGAAATGATTAAAAAAAGATTATTCATGAAATAGGAATAAGAAAAAGTAAAGCAATCAAAAATCATCCAGGGGATTGAAATGTGATTGTTAGCGTTGTGATTTGTGCAAGTAACGGGATAAGTAACTGGATAAGTAAAACGGCTTGCGTAAATTTTAAGCTGTTGCTCTTTGCATTTTTGTTCATTGGTTTCACTTTGCAAGTTGAGTGCAAAATAAAAAATAAAAAAACTTAGTTCTCTGCCTGGACTTGAACCCGAGTCGTCCGCATTCTGCATTCTTACAATCTGTTCATAAGGATTGTATTTCGTTTTTGGGATGTGCAAACTGTTAAAGCTTTGCGGCGCAAGGGTCTAAGTCGACAGTGAACAGCGTTGCCGTGTGCCAACCAAGGAGGAGTCGTGAGTTCAAACCGAGAAGCCGGGCAAGTAAATTTGGTATGTAAAATTAAAGATATAATCAAATTTAATAAATGTAAGAAATTTATAAAATAAAAAAAAAATTTATAAAAAAAAAATTATAAAAATATTAAAAATGTGCAACATATGTAAAATGGCGGTTAATCTAATTTTTTTTGTTCCCCTCAGTGTATTATTCCAAAATGATTAAAATATGACTCGAATAAGAGTCGCATATGATTCCAAAACGATCGAAATTCGATTGAATTATGACTCGAATATGAGTCGCTTATTATCAAAAAAAGGAGTTAAATAAGACTCCTCTGGAAGTGTCGCGGCTAACATACCATTTTCTCCCGACTAGGGGATTATTTCTGATCAGAAAACGAGCGCATTTATGCTCATTTTAATCAGAAAGAAGACTCAAAAAAGAGTCATTTTTGATCAGAAAGTTCACAAAATGCTTGCTGGGATATAGTATATGTACATAGTCACATACACATACACATGTACTTATTAGAGGTGGAGAACTATCGATAGCACTATCGACACTATCGATGGTTGGCCACTATCGACTCGCCATCGATAGCGGCGCGCACTCTCGATAGTGGTCGATCGCTATCGTCGATAGTCGCCGATAATTTGGTTTTTACATCTCTGCATTAAAATTGTGAAAGAAAAGAAAGAAAGAAACTTGCGCGCATTTTACACAGGTTTTACAAATTTTTATTAACAACAAAATGGATCGTTTTCTTTAAATAGCTAAGAAAAAACCAAAATCTTGATAATAACAAAAGTGCTACGTGCAGAGGTTATTGCTGCCAGGCGTACAAGGCCTACGATTTCTTAATAAAAATTATTGGTTAAGTAAACCTAAAAAATAAAAATTCAAATCATTATTCGAAAAATAATTATTTATCTAAATTTTTTCTGCTGAAGAAAAACATTTGGAAAATTAATTTCATACTCTTTTAAAGTGAATGTAAATTTAAATTAATAAGGAATATTTTAAAAATGAATTAAATTAATTTTTAATTAATAAGGAATATTTAAAAGGAATATTTCATAAACAAATTGAATAGATTTTTTTTAAATTTACTTACTGGACTATCGACAACTATAGACGATAGATTTTTCTTACTATCGTCGATAGTCGATAGTTTATGGAAACTATCAAGCACTATCGATGGCGCCGACTATCGATAGTTCTCCACCTCTAGTACTTATACATATGTACGTATAATAGGGTAGTTACACCAACCGCATCTGCTTAAAAGATTCGAAACTGTGATGCGAGGTGTTTACACCAAACTCGCATCACACGAACAGCTGTTCGCCCTGCAAAAGTAAACAAACATAAGCAGGAAGAAGAAGAGTTTCAAAGCAAAAACGAAATTAAAATGAAAAATGAGCGGAAATTTAACTTATAATGCGGCACTTGGTGCAATTAAACATTATATGGCTGGCTCTAAATTATTAATAGAGCATGTAATAGCGGAGGAGAGTGTTTTGCTAAAACACATTCTCGCTTCCATGACACAACAGCATGGAAGTGCCACCAATTCCAATTTTGAAGATGAGTTTGGACGTAGCCAAAGAACTGTGTGGACCGTAGTAAGTATTTTTATTTATATTTATTAAATCCATAATATTAAATAACTGAATAATTGAAAACATTTTCCTCCGCATCGGTCCATTTTCTTTTCTTCTGCTTTTGAGCCATGTTGAATAATTAATTGTTTTGAATTTATTTGAAAGAAGCGCTCAAAATCAGCTGTTTTCTATCAAAATCGCACTTTTTTCGTTAGCAAACACTGATTTCTATCGATATATTAGTCAAGATACAGCCACACTTTTCGCATCATACTCGAATCTTTAATGATTCGACTCTTCTTCTACCCACAGGCCGCTTATGGCAAACACGGCCGAAGGTTCCATTCTAACGGGAAAACTCGAATGTTCGGCCAGTCTAAACAGCCTATAAGTATACACACATATGTACGCGCAAATACAAACAATAACCACATACCCATACAGAAAGGGTCTATTAAGATTGTGCAATTCAGAAATGTATCTTACAGGCAGAAGAAAGCGTGGCAGACCCCACAAGGTATATATATTCTTGATCAGGGCGACGAGCTGAGTCGATATAGCCCTGTCTGTCTGTCCGTCTGTCTTTGTGAACACCTAGATCTCGTAAATTGTGTCTGGCAGTTAGATGAGAGTAGTTTTCTTAGCGGGTTGTAGGCTAAGTATACGTTTTGTTTGCACATAGCGATCGAGAGCAGTATTAATGGACGATTAGCGTTTTGAGTTGTATTCGGTTGGGGGAGGGGGGGCTGATTGCACAGAGTTGACAAAGCGGGTCTCTGAGAAATTGCCGTTGTTGTTATTGTAGTCGTTGTTCAGCACGAAGACACCATTGTGAGAGAGGGTATTGTGCTGGTCGTTACCATTGCTGTTATCAGCAATTTGTTTGTGAGGTAGTTAGGGTCAGGGGACGGGCACTGAGCACTCCAGGGCTCACTTGTTGGCGTTCAATGATGCACTTGTTCTTGGCAACGTAATCTCGGGTGAGCGAAAGTAATAGTATGCGTTGTTTCTGTTTAGCGAGAGTGTGACTTTGGCTCATTGAGATATCTGGATCCAAAGGTATATGAATAGGAGAATCAGAATATATGTTGCACTTATTTAATTCAACCCAAACCTTTGTTGATACAACTACTGGCTGTTTAGCTTACACCGACTAATAGTAAAATTTAAAAATACTTTCTAACTACTCTTAACTAATACATTTTTTGTGCTATATACATATGTAGTAGTATACACCATTTGCTCATACAAATTTAAATAATTCTAGTGTTTAACAAACACAATCATATATATAATAATGTAGGATAACTTTTCACTCATCTGAAATTTTTTCCAATTTCAGATATAGTTCATCCTTGGAAGAAATAACTATGGTCATAGAGGCAATCTCTAGGGTATCTTTCGTACTGGCGGACCTGAGCACTCGATGATTACGCAGCAGATGAACTAGACCCAATTTGCTTTGCAATAGACCCAGTCGCATACCAATGCAGTTCCGTGGACCAATACCAAATGGCATATATGCATCCATATTCAGGTTGTGACGATTCTCTGGAGCGAAACGGCTTGGATCAAATTTATCCGGGTTAGGCCAGTACTACGAAAAAGTAAGATTATTAATTATATAAATATGATACGGAGGTTTGAAAATACTCACGCGTGGATCACGATGTATGGCTAGGGTCGATATGTAGACTGGCATGCCCGTTGGCAGTTCGAAATCGTAATAGGGTGCAAGATTAAACCGTTCTCCTGACTCCGGTTGAAGGCACTCCCGTTCGGCATGACCCGCTATTGGGTATTTGCGTAACGTTTCATTCACCACCTGAGTAAGGTAGGGCATCTCCTGCAGACGTTCGTAGTCAATATGATCCTCTGTTCCAAAATATTCCTTGATCTCCTGACGCAAGCGATCCTGAATATCCTGTTGAAGGCACAACTCGTATAGGGTTAAGGACATTGTGGATGAGCTCGTCTCAAAGCCTGCTGTCTGGAAGAAAGCCGCCTGTCCAACCAGAAAATCCAAGTCATTCGCCTTATTCTCCGGATGACCGACAGCCTCACGCTTCATTGCTAATAATATATCAATCAGATCATTTCGTACCACACCCGATTTCTCACGTTCCGCTAGCACATAGCTTATGCTCTGCCGTAGGAACTTAGTGGTTGCTCCCGAGAAAACTTTGACACGAGCCAGCGATGCCAAAGCTGGCAACATGAATATAACGGTAAAGTCAATGCCCCGACTCAAGTTGACGTCGAATATAGCCTTGTTATGTTTGAAAAATTCACTTTTGGTATCACTCAGCGAATTTGCCCTGACCCCAAACGCTATAGTAGCAATAAGATCGGTTGTAAAACGCGCACAAATTTTCTTTATTGCCACCGTAGGATCCTTTCCCAATCGCTCCAAATGCTGTTCCAGATCCCTTCCCACCTATAAGGTAAGCAAGTTGAAGATGAAACTGTCATTACCTATTCAACTGTATTACTTACCTCTACCATCAGTGGATACATTTGTTTGGTCTTGCCACTGGTGAAAACAGGTGAAGTCTTAGTTCTTAATTCCTTCCATTCCGCATTGCGCACAAAGAAGAGATTATTACTGCCGAGAGGGTCACGATGAGGATCGGTTTTCGCGGGACGATTTACAAAGTGACTGAACTTCTTAATCATAACGGTCTTTACCAATTCCAGATCTTTGATAATCAGAGCGGGGCGACTCAATAGATACACACCGTACACTGCCTCCTTCTCAAATCCCGGTGCATGATGCAGCAAACGTATCTGCTCGAAGAAGGGCACTTGGCCAGTTAGTACCTTCGATACATTACCGAATATTGGCACGGGTTTTACATATTTCACACCCATGCGATCCCAATAGCTATGGGCACGCCTCTGCCATATGTAGAATACGATCGCCAATGTGGCGATTAGCAATATGAACTCCGGTAACATGTTTATAGCGTCCGTTCAAATTAAAGACTAGGGTCCGTAACAATTTCTACAATGCTTTTATAGACAAAGCAGCAACAAGCAGCTAAACATCTACACACAAAAAACCTGATAAGCGTTACGAACAAGTTTGTGGAGTTCATTTTGCGCATACAAACTAACAACCTACAATTCTGAATGACTTGCCACTGTTCTCCTTATCATTTGTTTATGAGTTTAAAATCAGCTGTAAAGGCTAGAGGCGGCGTCAGCTGAGTCTAAGCCCACAATATGCTTACATATCCGCTTACATATGCACAGGCAGACAGGTTTAGACTCCGCTTGTCATCATGCTCAAGCATATACAGTTTATGGGGTCTGTTACTCCTTCTTTCGTCTTTTCCTTCATGTTTTCTTCTTGTTTAATAAATTAATGAAATAGAATTTTAGAAATTTCTAGAACACCGAAAGCTCGGCCAACAGTACCAGATAGCAGCAGCGTATGCATGCACTCAGAAAAAAGTAGCCAGAAACTTTCTAGAATTAAAATATTATTATATTAAAATATAAATATAGTGTTAATAATAAAATATATACATATTTTTTTTGTGTCTTTCTGAATGAATGCGTATATAACCAATTTGATATTAAAATTAAAATTAAGACAGATAAGACTTATATCAATCCAGAAATTACTTAATTTTTCAACCACTTACTTATTTTTATTACTTGATTCAAGTCAGAATTACTTGATTTTTTTCTCTCAGTGTACACATATACGGATTTACACACACACAAATATTCGGGCACACACACATTAACAAAGACGCACACATTCATATTCATACATATACATATATAGCCGCAATTACACACTGCGCCTTTCCCCACCCCTTACCCTTTGCCTAGTACGGAAAAGTGATAACTCAATATCTCCGGTGTTTATTATTAGATTGGGTTGCCTACCATTCTTAAATTTCACTATCTTAATAGACCCTTTTGTTATTTTTGGAAGTACGGACACTGATCATACAACGCTAAACGGTTGCGTGTTCGATGGTAATCCCAATCGTCGCTTTAGAAGATTGACGCCTCTAAGTATGCTTAGTAGTTGAGCAATAAAATCATAAAAAAAACTCGGAAAGCTACAGTCGGACGCAACCGACAGTAGGTGACCCTGTACTTTGATTTGCCCTGGGCGTCGATAATAGCAGCTGCATATATGTATATACTCACATACACATACATATAAACATATGTGTGTATACATACACACATACACTTATACATACAAATATACACGCAAATACAAACAATAACCAATACTCATACAGAAATTCATGCTCACAATCAAAAATCACGCATACGCCCTAGTGGCCGCATACACTGCGGCTTCCCCCTTCCCCAGCCAACTGCCTAGTACTGAAAATTGTTTGTCCAATATCTCCGGTGTTTATTATCCGATTGGGCTGCAAATCGCACCAAACATTCAAAGCACCTAAAGCTTTATTCATGCAAAAAAGGAAAACAGTGACTCTAGAACTATACATGCTGGGGATATCTTTGCGAATTTGAGGGGGAAGGGGATGACTTTTCAAACATTTGACATAAACTTGACCTGCCTACCGGCTGAAAAAGGCGTGGCAGACCCCAGAAAGTATATATATTCTTGATCAGGGCGACGAGCTAAGTCGATATAGCCCTGTCTGTCTGTGCGTCTGTCCGTCTGTCTGTATGAACACCTAGATCTCGTAAATTGTGTGTGGCAGTTGGATGCCCTTATAATGCAAGAAGATCAGCCCTTCACCAAAAACCTCGAAAACTACCACAGCCACAATCTGTGGCTATATGCTTTAGCATACAATGAGCATATAGCAACCTTAATCTATGCTGTGAATTGTGGCTCAATCGGATAATAAACACCGGAGATATTCGAGATTAAAGATTCCGTTCTAGGCAAGGGAGAGCAGCAAGCGCATAATGTATGTTTTTAATAAGACCAGTGCAGTTTGCTGAAGCACATAGATGGGTGGTGGCTTTCCTTGGCGTTAGATGCTTGAGCGTTATCATCAGTCCCATGTGGGTCACTCAGTTCCAAAGGTATATGAATAGGAGAATCAGAATATATGTTGCACTTATTTAATTCAACCCAAACCTTTGTTGATACAACTACTGGCTGTTTAGCTTACACCGACTAATAGTAAAATTTAAAAATACTTTCTAACTACTCTTAACTAATACATTTTTTGTGCTATAGTATACACCATTTGCTCATACAAATTGAAATAATTCTAGTGCTTAACAAACACAATCATATATATAATAATGTAGGATAACTTTTCACTCATCTGAAATTTTTTCCAATTTCAGATATAGTTCATCCTTGGAAGAAATAACTATGGTCATAGAGGCAAACTCTAGGGTATCTTTTGTACTGGCGGACCTGAGCACTCGATGATTACGCAGCAGATGAACTAGACCCAATTTGCTTTGCAATAGACCCAGTCGCATGCCAATGCAGTTCCGTGGACCAGTACCAAATGGCATATATGCATCCATATTCAGATTGTGGCGATTCTCTGGAGCGAAACGGCTTGGATCAAATTTATCCGGGTTAGGCCAGTACTACGAAAAAGTAAGATTATTAATTATATAAATTTGATATAGAGGTTTGCAAATACTCACGCGTGGATCACGTTGTATGGCTAGGGTCGATATGTAGACTGGCATGCCCGTTGGTAGTTCGAAATCGTAATGGGGTGCCAGGTTGAAGCGTTCTCCTGACTCCGGTTGATGGCACTCCCGTTCGGCATAACCCGCTATAGGGTATTTGCGCAACGTTTCATTCACCACTTGAGTGAGGTAGGGCATCTCCTGCAGACGTTCATAAGAAATATGATCCTCTGTTCCAAAATATTCCTTAATTTCCTGACGCAAGCGATCCTGAATATCCTGTTGAAGGCACAACTCGTAGAGGGTCAAAGACATTGTGGATGAGCTCGTCTCAAAGCCAGCTGTCTGGAAGAAAGCCGCCTGTGCAACCAGAAAATCCAAGTCATTCGCCTTATTCTCCGGATGACCGACAGCTTCACGCTTCATTGCTAATAATATATCAATCAGATCATTTCGTACCACACCCGATTTCTCACGTTCCGCTAGCACATAGCTTATGCTCTGCCGTAGGAACTTAGTGGTTGCTCTCGAGAAAACTTTGACACGAGCTAGCGTTGCCAAAGCTGGCAACAAGAACATAATGGCAAAGTCAATGCCCCGACTCAAGTTAACGTCGAATACAGCCCGATTATGTTTGAAAAATTCACTCTTTGTATCACTTAGCGAATTTGCCCTGACCCCAAACGCTATAGTAGCAATGAGATCGGTTGTAAAACGCGCACATATATTCTTTATTGCCACCGTAGGATCCTTTCCCAATCGCTCCAAATGCTGTTCCAGATCCCTGCCCACCTATGAGGTAAGCAAGTTGAAGATGAAACTGTCATTGCCTATTCAACTGTATTACCTACCTCTACCATCAGTGGATACATTTGTTTGGTCTTGCCACTAGTGAAAATAGGCGAAGTCTTAGTTCTTAATTCCTTCCATTCCGGATTGCGCACAAAAAAGAGATTATTATTGCCAAGAGGGTCATGATGAGGATCGGTTTTCACGGGACGATTCACAAAGTGACTGAACTTCTTGATCATGACGGTCTTAACCAATTCCAGATCTTTGATAATCAAAGCGGGGCGACTCAATAGATACACACCGTACACTGCCTCCTTTTCAAATCCCGGTGCATGATGCAGCAAACGTATCTGCTCGAAGAATGCCACTTTGCCAGTTAGAATCTTCGACATATTACCGAATATTGGCATGGGTTTTACATATTTCACACCCATGCGATCCCAATAGCTATGAGCACGCTTCTGCCATATGTAGAATACGATCGCCAATGTGGCGATTAGCAATATGAACTCCGGTAACATGTTTATAGCGTCCGTTCAAATTAAAGACTAGTGCTCCTAACGATTTCTACAATGCTTTTATAGGCAAAGCAGCAATGCTAATCACTTAAGGATCTACACATAAATAAACTTGATAATAGATAAGAATAAGTTTGTGGACTTCATTTTGCGCATACAAACAAACAACCTACAATTCTAAATGACTTGCCACGGTTCTCCTTATCATTTGTTTATGAGTTTAAAATCAGCTTCTTTCGCCTTTTTCTTCCTGCTTTCTTCCTGTTTAATATATTTATGAAATATTATTTTAGAAATTTCTAGAACACCGAGAACTCGGCCAACAGTACCAGATATCAGAAGATAGCAACAGCGTATGCATACACTCAGAAACACTCAGTCAGAAACTTTCTAGAATTAAAATATTTTTTTATTAAAATATGAATGAATATTAAAATATAAACATATTTTTTTAAAGTTGTGTGTTTTTGAATTGAATGCGGATATAACCAATTTGATATTAAAACACACGCTAAGAGACACTCGCACATGAACACAAAGCGCAAAGTCACACGCAACATCACATACGCTCGCGCTGCTCCCCTTTGCCTAGAACGGAAACTTTACTTTTCTCAAATATCTCCGGTGTTTATTATCCGATTGAGCCACAATTTTCAGCACTGATAGAAATTACTTTAGGATCTTTGTATGCGAAATCACAAGTTTGTATCTTTAAAATTGTGGCTGTGGTGGTTTTTCGCGGTTTTTGGAGGAGGGGGGAAGGTATCAAAAATCTAACACAAAGTTGATCTGCCTACACTATAGGGCCATCTAACTGCCAAAAATGATGTCTCTAGCTCTTACAGTTTCCGAGATCTATGTGTTCATACGGACGGACGGACGGACAGACGGACACGGCTCTATCGACTCAGCTCGTCGTCCTGATCAATATTATGTATATATATTTTGTGCGGTCTGCTACGCTTCCTTCTGCCTGTTACATACATTTCTGACTTGCACAATTAAATTAATTAAAATTGAGACAGATAATACTTAAATCAATCCAGAAATTACTTAATTTTTCTACAACTTACTTAGAATCAAGTAATTCTGGGTTTTATAAAAATTTTTAGAATTAAGTAAGTTCTGTCTCAAATCATGTAACACAACTATTGAAACGTTTCTTACTTGATTCAAGTCAGAATTACTTGGTTTTTTCCCTCAGTGTACACACATAAGGATTTACATAAACACAAATATACGGGCACCCACACATTAACAAATACGCACACATTCATATTCATATATAGCAGCAATTACACACTGAACCTTTTCCCTCCCCTTACCCTTTGCCAAGTACGGAAAATTGATAACTCAATATCTCCGGTGTTTATTATTTGATTGGGTTGCCTACCAATTTTAAATTTTACTATCTTCATAGACCCTTTTGTTATTTTTGGAGGTACGAACACTTATCGTACAATGCTAAACGGTTTCGTGTTCGATGGTAAATGTTGTATGTTCGGTAAACTCAATCGTCGCTGTTTTTTGCGACCACTTTGGATGTTTGACGCCTCTAAGTATGCTTACGATAAAATCATAAAATCAAACGATGGCATTTTACCGTCGCTCTTTCACTCTTTTCTAATCTTTACGAGTTTTAATCACTAACGAGAATAAGCCAGAAAAAAACCCAGTAAAAACGGCGCCGTGCAAAATGGAGTAGTTTACAATTTTGTATTATTCAAAATAGTTAAACTGACAACACTAATCCGCGAAGCATAGGGCTCGTTGAAGTTGTTGCTCGCGCCAGAAAAAATAAACAAATCAATTTACCACATACAACATAATTTTTGAATGGTAGCGCAAAACTGATTAGCCACATATGAATAACATATGAAGCATTTGACTCCAACAGAAGAAAATGTCTTCAAATATATAATATATAATGCTTAAAATTGTTACTTTCTCAAACTAATTTTATTCACGTAAAGAGCCAATTAAAGAAAAAAAACCGTCTTTGAGCCAACGCATAAAAAAGCGCTAATATTAGCGCAAAAACGCCAAGTGTGGTCTTCCCTTTGCGAGTTTCGAATACAAAGAAAAATAAATTCCGCAATACACAAATTGCGTACATTGCATACACATACTTATTTGTGTATACGAATTTTGTACACCCTGTACTTAAAATATAAATACAAAAAAAATGTGCAAGTCAGAAATGTACATGAGTAACATGCAGAATGAGGCGTGGCAGACCCTACAAAGTATATACATATCTTCTTGATCAGGACGTCGAGGTAAGTCGATATAGCCATGTCCATCCGTGTATGAACACCTAGATCTTGTAAACTGTAAGAGCTATACACATCATACAGTGCATGTAGACCAAACCCCCTTCTTTCTGCCCCCTTCTTATGATATGCCATAAGAGAATTAAATAAATATATCAGTACAGCGTTACTTTAAAGCTTCATCAAGTTATTGAGTTCTTATTTCTGTTCACCTCTATGTGCAAAGTAATGTACAAAAATGTACATACGAGTATACACAAAATGTTGCAGCTGTTTTTGACTGCACTGTTTGCGTCGTCACAAATAAATTGAAAGAACTCGATTCCGAGCGAGAACACAAAAAAGCGACCAAAATGGAACAGCGAGAACGACTAGCAAAAAACAACAACAACGCATCGGTTGCCTTTCTTCGATGGTTCGTGAGTCGTATACGACTCAAATCGTGCAAACGTTTTTATATTTTCTGCATTATCATTTATCTTTTGGTTCGGATATCATATTTAAGATCGAATGCGAAATTATTGCGATACTTTAGATTTTAATATCGTTTTCGAGCTCGAATGCGATAGTTTGGCGAAACTCTCGCTTGACGTTCGCTTCTTGGTTCAGTGGGCATTTATTGAGGGCCTTGGGTGCGGCAACTTTACTAGTACGTCTTCTGATACTTCGTAAGTCAGAGAAACTCATGGAAGCAGTCAAAAAGGAAGTCGAGGGATGAATGATTTCGGTCTTTTATTAATGAGTAAAGTTTACACACATTACCACATTAAATCTAAAATTTGTATATTTTAGGTATAACTAAAATTTTATAAATAATGGAGAAATAACGTTGCGTACATTAGCTACCGAAAAAATGTTTGCATTTCACACAAGTCTCAATCTCAAGCAGACTATTCTGCATGTCTTGCATAAATTTGGAAAAAGAAATTACCAGAGTAATTCAAGTACCACGGATAATGGTAGAAATATGATAAAGATGATTGATGATTGATTGGGAATGAATGAATAACTTGATGAAGCTAACTGATGATTTATGATTCCTGTATAATTTGGTTGCAGATAACAATGTCATAGGTAATCTAAAATATTTGAAGCACTCATTAAACATTAACTATAGTATGTAATTATATTGAAGGTTTACTTTATGCAGCACACACAATTGGCAGTTAATGATTATCTGAAGACTGCCAAATTTTAAAAAGCAATTTTAGCAGGAAGGTCTATTGAGATATCTGGTGGATCTAAAGGTATATGAATAGGAGAATCAGAATATATGTTACATTTATTTAATTCAAACCAATCCTTTGTTGATACAACTACAGACTGTAGTTTAGCTTAGACAGACTAACAGTAAAATTTAAAAATATTTTTAAACAACTCTTAAATAATAAATTTTTTGTGCTATATACATATGTATTAGTATACACCATTTGCTCATACAAATTTAAAAATTTCTAGTGTTTAACAATCACAATCATATATGTATACATACATATATATGATGTAGGATAACTTTTCACTCTTCTTAAATCTTTTCCAATTTCAGATGGAGTTCATCCTTGGAAGTAACAACTCCGGTCATAGCGGCAAACTCTAGGGTATCTTTCGTACTGGCGGACCTGAGCACTCGGTGATTACGCAGCAGATGAACTAGACCCAATTTGCTTTGCAATAGACCCAGTCGCATGCCAATGCAGTTCCGTGGACCAGTACCAAATGGCATGTATGCATCCATATTTAGGTTGTGGCGATTCTCTGGAGCGAAACGGCTTGGATCAAATTTATCTGGGTTAGGCCAGTACTACAGAAAAGTAAGATTATTAATTATATAAATATGATACGGAGGCTTGAAAATACTCACGCGTGGATCACGTTGTATGGCTATAGTCGATATGTACACTGGCATGCCCGTTGGCAGTTCGAAATCGTAATGGGGTGCCAGATTAAAGCGTTCTCCTGACTCCGGTTGTTGGCACTCCCGCTCGGCATAACCCACTATAGGATATTTGCGTAACGTTTCATTCACCACTTGAGTGAGGTAGGGCATCTCCTGCAGACGTTCGTAATCAATATGATCCTCTGTTCCAAAATATTCCTTGATCTCCTGACGCAAGCGATCCTGAATATCCTGTTGAAGGCACAACTCGTAGAGGGTCAGGGACATTGTGGACGAGCTCGTCTCAAAGCCAGCTGTCTGGAAGAAAGCCGCCTGTGCAACCAGAAAATCCAAGTCATTCGCCTTATTCTCCGGATGACCGACAGCCTCACGCTTCATTGCTAATAATATATCAATCAAATCACGTCGTACCACACCCGATTTCTCACGTTCCGCTAGCACATAGCTCATGCTCTGCCGTAAGAACTTAGTGGTTGCTCTCGAGAATAGCTTGACACGGGCCAGCGATACCAAAGAGGGCAACAAGAATATAATGGTAAAGGCAATGCCCCGACCCAAGTTGACGTCGAATATAGCCTTATTATGTTTGAAAAATTCACTCTTTGTATCACTCAGCGAATTTGCCCTGACCCCAAACGCTATGGTAGCAATAAGATCGGTTGTAAAACGCGCACAAATATTCTTTATTGCCACGGTAGAATTCCTTTCCAATCGCTCCAAATGCTGCTCCAGATCCCTGCCCACCTATAGGGTAAGCAAGTTGAAGATGAAACAGGCATTACTTATTAAACTGGTATTACTTACCTCTACCATCAGAGGATACATTTGTTTGGTCTTGCCACTAGTGAAAATGGGCGAAGTCTTGGTTCTTAAATCCTTCCAATCCGCATTGCGCACAAAGAAGAGATTGTTGTTGCCAAGAGGGTCATGATGAGGATCGGTCTTTAAGGCTCGATTCACAAAGTGACTGAACTTCTTGATCATGACGGTCTTTACCAATTCCAGATCTTTGATAATCAGAGCGGGGCGACTCAATAGATACACGCCGTACACTGGCTCCTTCTCAAATCCCGGTGCATGATGCAGCAAACGTATCTGCTCGAAGAATGCCACTTGGCCAGTTAGAATCTTGGAAACATTACCGAATATTGGCACGGGTTTTACAAATTTCACACCCTTGCGTTCCCAATAGCTATAGGCACGCTTCTGCCATATATAGAAGACGATCGCCAATGTGGCGATTAGCAATATGAACTCCGGTAACATGTTTATAGCGTCCGTTCAAATTAAAGACTAGTGCTCCAAACAATTTCTACAACGCTTTTATAGACCAAGCAGCAATGACAAGCAGCTAAACATCTACACACAAAAAACCTGATAAGAGTTACGAACAAGTTTGCACAGTTCATTTTGCGCATGCAAAACAAACAACTAACAAGCCTGCCTATTCGTAATGACTTGGCATTATTCCCCTTATCATTTGTCTATGAGTTTAAAATCACCACAACACAAGCGAAATTGAGAATGATAGTCTTAGAGTGGACTGCGAGGCTTTTGCGACTCGGCATTACCTATCTATTTTTATTTATTGTTTATTATTTTAATCGCATGTATTCAAGTAATTGCATAGTACACACAGAAATTGTCATTTAAAAAAAAATAAGTCGGATAGGCTACAGTCAGTGGCAGTCGACAGTAGGAGACCATGTACTTTGCATTCATCGGGCGTCGATAGCAACAACATATGTACATATGTGTACATACACATATACTTATGTACATCCTTGCGCAGAACTACACACACAAATATTCACATATGTATGCTTACATATCCGCATTTAAAAATAACGTATATACAGACATACAGGATTAGACTCAACGTGTTCTTGGTGAAGTATATATATATGTATACTTTGTGGGGACTGTTAATTATAGCCAAAAAATATATATATATTCTTGACCAGGACGACGAGCTGAGTCGTCCGTCTGTCCGTCCATATGAACACCTAGATCTCGTAAACTGTAAGAGCAAGAGACCTCATATTTGACAGTTAGATGCCCCTAAAGTGCAATAAGATCAAGTTTGTGTTAGATTTTTGATACCTCCCCCTCCCCCACAAACCGCGAAAAAACACCACAGCCACAATTATAAAGATACAGAATTGTGCTTCAGCATACAAAGATCTTATGGTAACTTTTATCAGTGCTGTGAATTGTGGCCCAATCGGAAAATAAACACCGGAGACATTCGAAATGAAAATTTGTGCAAAGAAAAGAACAGGGTCTCCTACTGTCGGTTGCATCCGACTGTAGCTTTCCGAGTTTTTTTTTGTTTTGTTTTGCTCTTCGGCGAAAACGGTAAGAATTGCAAGTTAAACATGCCGCGCGCAAAAACGAGGGCTTATAGAAAATATTTTGAATATAATATTGAATTAATTTCAAGCAAGTGATATGTACATATGTACAATCTTTGCATATGAATGTGTGGATGTTTATAAAAGCGTGCACAGATTACATTTTTTAGCACACGAAGTTGCAGAAGTGTGTACACACAAACACATGTATGTATGTATGTGTTGATACCTTTTTGAAAATATATTATAGCAAGCAAAGCGATAAAAATAAGTCTTTAATTTCAAATTCATCTCAATTTGATGACACCTGTTTCTTTTTGTTCCGAAACGCATATTCAATTCGTTTCGGTTTAACTCCCTGCGAACAATTTCCAATTGATTGTGGAGTGTCGCGTGTACCAGTGTTGCCAACTCCTCACCAAAAAAAAAAGGACAGATGAGCCCGGAAAAACGGACAGAAAAAGAATAGATTTAAAAAAAAGGACAAAAAAACAGGACAACTTTATTTTATTAATATTCATATAAACATAATATTCATATAAACATTTCATAGAAATTCACTATTTTCATACAGTACTTGAGCATTAGTCAACATAGGTGAACGGTTAACATTGACAGTGCTGCTTCCTGACGAACGGCAGAAGTTAAAACTGGTTTAAATGATATTTCGTTCACCTTAGCGAAAAACATTGCATTTTGCATATTGTTTTTTTTTTTGCTCATCGCTCGTTTTTGGTAAATTTTTGCATTTAAACTGCACTTGCAATACTTGAAGAATGGCTCGCGAAACTTAATTTGTTTCTCTTTGGGAAAGTTGAAGTATGCATTATAAGCCTATAATCAAAACACAGTCAACCGCCAATCGAGACACGTAATTTCGATTAAAATCAAAATGCGTATCGAAAGCGTAAAATAATATAGGGATTCCTGAAACTGATTTTGATTTGATTTCGATTGGATTTTGATTATGACAATCAGCTGTTCGCAGCTGTTCCATACAAAATTTTGTGTGTGACCAAAGAAAGTACGGAAATGACGGTCACACTAAAAGTTTTAGCATAATCAGCTCCGAAGCTGATTTTGATTTTGATTATCTTGCTGTATGACCGTTCACCCTTGTGTGACCGTTTACTATGTAGAAAACTAGTGGCAACACTTGGTGTTTATTAGAGCTATTTGAAAATGGAATACTTTGTAAGCATTCTGCAATTTTATAATAAATTACTGAATTATTTAAAGTTTTAAATATGTTTTAGAATTTGAAGAGAAAGAGGAACAGTGTCATTGCAAGGCTGCCAGATGTTCTGAAAATCAAAAGCAAATCAAAATCAAATCAGTGCGCAAAAAAGGTCATTCCGTCAACTGATTTTGATTATCTAGAAGTAAATCAAAATCAAATCAAAATCAGTTTCAGGAATCCCTATAATAATACGAAAGCGATGCCACGTTGTTGCTAATGATAAATTGTATGAGCGATTTACAAAAATAAAAAAGAGGATGAAAAAAGGTTAGATTACATTAAAAAAGGCATTTTTCCCGGACAGGGGACGTTTTAGAATTTTTCCGGCAATACCAGTTTAAAAAAGGACAGATCTGTCCGGAAAAGGGACAAATTGGCAACACTGCTTGTACCGCATATTGACTCCGCCCTAAAAGTGCGCACTAATTCCGTTCAGCCGTCGTTTTAGTTTTAGTAGTGGAAAAATAGCAAGTAAATTATTGTTGCCTATCTTCACGGCGCTTGCATCGCCATCTATGAGCGAGTTTTAGCAATTAAATCAGTTTTTTTTGGCAACTCTGATATAATCCCGAAATGCCGCGCAAATTTATGGAAAAAGAGACATCAAGGTAGAAAGTAGAAAGTACAAAGATTCACTTCAATTCTGGAACCTATGAACACCTAGATCTCGGAAACTGTAGCTAGAGACATCATATTTGGAACTTAGATGCCCATATAGTATAGACAGATCAAGTTTGTGTTAGATTTTTTAGACCCTGTACTTTAAAAAAGTACAAAAGGGTCTATTAAGTTTGTGCAAATGACATTTGTGTGTAACAGGCAGAAGGAGGCGTGGCAGACCCCATAAAGTATATATATTCTTGATCAGGACGACGAGCTGAGTCGATATAGCCCTGTCTGTCTGTCCGTCTGTCCGTCTGTCTGTATGAACACCTAGATCTCGGAAACTATAAGAGCTAGAGACTTAATTCTTTTTTTGTTTGGTTTGTGTGTTACATAGGCAGGTCAAGTTTATTTCAAATGTTTGAAAAGTCATCCCCCTCCCCCTCAAATTCGCAAAAATATTCCCAGCATGTACAGTTTTCCTGTTTTCACTGTTTTCCTTTTTTGCATGAATAAAGCTTTAGGTGTTTTGAATGTTTGGTGCGATTTGCAGCCCAATCGGATAATAAACACCAGAGATATTGGACAAACAATTTTCTGTACTGAGCATTTGGGTGGGGGAGGGGGAAGCTACAGTGTACGCGGCCACTAGGGCGTATGCGTGATTTTTGATTGTAAGTTTGAATGTCTGTATGAGTTTGAATATTGTTTGTATTTGAGCACGTATTTGTATGTATATGTGTATATGTGTAAGTATACACACATATGTATATTGTATATGTGAGTATGTGCATATATGCTGCTGCTGTTACCGACGCCCAGGGCAAACCAAAGTATAGGGTCTCCTACTGTCGGTTGCGTCCGACTGTAGCTTTGCGTCCGACTGTAGCTTTCCCTACTTTTCATATTTTCTGCAGTATCATTTTGGTTTCGATTCGGATATCATATTCAAGTTCGAATGCAAAATTTTTGCGATACTTTAGATTTTAATATCGTTTTCGAGCTGGAATGCGATAGTTTGGCGAAACTCTCGCTTGACGTTCGCACAAGTCTCAATCTGAAGGATTCTATTCTGCATGTCTTGGATAAAGTTGGAATAAGAAATTACCAGATTTATTCAAGTACCACGGATGATGACAGAAATATGATAAAGATGATTGAACTGTTGGGAAATGATGAATAACTTGATGTACATAGCTAGCTACGACGCAGATGATTTATCATTCCTGTATAATTTAGTTGTAGATAACAATGTAATAGGTAATCTACAGTAAAACATTTTGAAGCACTCATTAAACATTAACTATGTAATTTTATTGAAGGTGTACGGTAGACAGCACACACGTTTCAATTGGCAGAAGAAGACTGCCAAATTTTAAAAAGCAATTTTAGCAGGAAGGTCTATTGAGATATCTGGTGGATCCAAAGGAGAATAGGAAAATCAGATATATGTTGCACTTATTTAATTTAACCCAATCCTTTCTTGTAATTTAGCTTACACCAACTAATAGTAAAATTAAAAATATTTTTAAACAACTCTTAACTAATACATTTTTTGTGCTATATACATATGTAGTAGTATACACCATTTGCTCATACAAATTTAAATAATTCTAAAGTTTAACAAACACAATCATATAATGATGTAAGATAAATTTTCACTAGTCTGAAATCTTTTCCAATTTCAGATATATTTCATCCTTGGCAATAACAACTGCGGTCAAAGAGGCAAACTCTAGGGTATCTTTCGTACTTACGGTCCTGAGCACTCGATGATTACGCAGCAGATGAACTAGACCCAATTTGATTTGCAATAGACCCAGTCGCATGCCAATGCAGCTTCGTGGACCAGTACCAAATGGCATATATGCATCCATATTCAATTTGTGACGATTCTCTGGAGCGAAACGGCTTGGATCAAATTTATCCGGGTTAGGCCAGTACTACAGAAAAGTAAGATTATTAATTATATAAATATGATACGGAGGTTTGAAAATACTCACGCGTGGATCACGATGTATGGCTAGGGTCGATATGTAGACTGGCATGCCCGTTGGCAGTTCGAAATCGTAATGGGGTGCCAGATTGAAGCGTTTTCCTGACTCCGGTTGATTGCACTCCCGTTCGGCATAACCTACTACAGGGTATTTACGCAACGTTTCATTAACCACCTGAGTAAGGTAGGGCATCTCCTGCAGACGCTCATAAGAAATGTGATCCTCTGTTCCAAAATATTCCTTAATTTCCTGACGCAAACGATCCTGAATATCCTCTTGAAGGCATAACTCATATAGGGTCAACGTCATTGTGGATGAGCTCGTCTCATAGCCTGCTGTCTGGAAGAAAGCCGCCTGAGCAACCAAAAAATCCAAGTCGTTTGCCTTATTCTCCGGATGACCGACAGCCTCACGCTTCATTGCTAATAATATATCAATCAGATCACGCCGTACCACACCCGATTTCTCACGTTCCGCTAGCACATAGCTTATGCTCTTCCGTAGGAACTTAGTAGTTGCTCTCGAGAGTAGCTTGACACGGGCCAGCGATACCAAAGAGGGCAACAAGAATATAATGGTAGAGTCAATGCCCCGACTCAAGTTGACTTCGAAAATAGCTCGATTATTTTTGTAAAATTCACTCTGAGTATCACTTAGCGAATTTGCCTTGATCCCGAAAGCTATGGTAGCGATAACATCAGTGGTAAAACGAGCACAAATATCCTTTATTGCCACGATAGGATCCCTTCCCAATCGCTCCAAATGCTGTTCCAAATCCCTGCCCACCTAGAGGGAAAACACGTTGAAGATGAAACAGGCATTACTTATAAACCTTGTATTAATTACCTCTACTATCAGTGGATACATTTGTTTTGTCTTCCCACTAGTGAAAATGGGCGAAGTTTTGCTTCTTAAATCCTTCCAATCCGCATTGCGCACAAAGAAGAGATTGTTGCTGCCGATAGGGTCATGATGAGGATCGGTCTTTAAGGCTCGATTCACAAAATGGCTGAACTTCTTGATCATGACGGTCTTTACCAATTCGAGATCTTTGATAATCAGAGCGGGGCGACTCAAAAGATACACACCGTACACTGGCTCCTTCTCAAATCCCGGTGCATGATGCAGCAAACGTATCTGCTCGAAGAATGCCACTTTGCCAGTTAGAATCTTCGAAATATTACCAAATATTGGCACGGGTTTTACATATTTCACACCCTTGCGTTCCCAATAGCTATAGGCACGCTTCTGCCATATGTAGAATACGATCGCCAATGTGGCGATTAGCAATATGAACTCCGGTAACATGTTTACAGCGTCCGTTCAAATTAAAGACTAGTCCTCCAAACAATTTCTACAACGCTTTTATAGACAACGCAGCAATGACAAGCAGCTAAACATCTACACACAAAAAACCTGATAAGCGTTACGAACAAGTTTGTAAAGATCACTTTGCTCATGCAAAACAAACAGCTGACAATCCTGCCTATTCTTAATGACTTGGCATTATTTGTCTATGATTTTAAAATCACCACAACACAAGCGAAAGTAAGAATGATAGTCTTAAAGTGGACTGCGAGGCTTTTGCTACTCGACATTACCTTTCTATTTATACGTTTTAGACCCTGTACCTTGAAAATATACAAAAGGGTCTATTAAGTCAGAAATGACAGACCCCACAAAATATATATATTGTTGATCAGAACGACGAGCTGAGTCGATATAGCCTGTCTGTCTGTCCGTCTGTATGAACACCTAAATCTCGTAAACTGTATGAGCTAGGGACATCATATTTGGCAGTTAGATACCCCCATAGTGCAAGCAGATCAAGTTGTACATCAAAGTATGCAACACTTTTGGGAAGACTGGATTTAAAAAGCGACTCCTAAAAGCATGCAGCACTTTATAGTACGCTGGCCGTTGCTGTTAAGCTGCTCAGCTGGCACTGCTGAGCTTTACTCAAATTGGTAGGTTGCTGTTGCCTATGGGCACAACCCAACACTAGCTGCCATTGCAGCTAATAATACACTTTGAAATAAACTTTGTTTTTGCAAACAATGTGATTATCCCATAGTGCAAGCGTCTTACCTTTGGCCCACATCTTAAGGCTACAGTGAAGAAATGCAACATGAGGATACAGCAACTGCGCTGGCTCGTTAGCAGAAAGAGCGTCTTACCGATGAGATGCAAGAGGGCGGTGTATGCCCATTGCGTTGTACCCATATGTCTTTATGGAATTCAGATTTGGGGGATCGCAGCCAAGTCCAATTATAAGCGTATCCAGGTGCTGCAGAATAGGGTACTTCGCAACATAACTGACTGTCCCTGGTACGTGAGAGTTACCACACTTCATAAAGACCTCAAGCTGCATACTGTGGAAGAGCAGATTGGAAGGCACACGAGCCGATACAGCTACAGATTGCTAACAAAAGATTATAATAGTATACACAATAGTATATATGTATATATTATTTAATCCTCATACTAGATATAAGATTTGGTCCATCTCTAATTTTTTTAATGAGCAAGGACATTCATATCATTAACTTCTAAATGATTCTAAAGCAATTAAATATAATATTCTTGACGATAAATACCTTTCATAAATTATGTATAATACAAATTAGGGAAAAAACTCAATACCTTATTACACGCATAATTATACATATATGAGGTTGCGATTTAGCATACATATAGCTGTTTACTATTTTTATCTATGCTGAAATTTTCATTAAAATCGGTCCAAAAACACAAAAGTTATTAAAGAAACTATATTGTGTGGGCCGCCTTTGCTGTGTTTTTGCCGGCGCAGCGTTGCCGCTTTACAAATAAATGCTCATTCTCAACTACGATGTTGTTACGTAAAAAATTAAATTTCGGAAAAAAATTCAAGTTCCTCAGTTTGAGACTATATGTTCTGAATGTGGAATTAATCACTCTATAATATGGACCTAGACACTCACTTAACAAATTTAAACAACTTTTTGAAACTCCATTTAAAGTTGAACTTTCTTTCCGAAAGCTTTACGTGGACACCACTTGCTAAATTTACAAATTGTACGAAATACAAGCACAAAATAAACAACATATTAGTATCAACACAAAGTACAAACCTGAAAAATGAATATCCATAAAAAACTTAACCGTTTTATGTTTTTTTCTTTAAGTAATACGAGTTTGAATATGCACATCAAAATTAAGTGAAACGTAAGCGCGTGGCGTTCGCTGGCAACAGCTGACTTTAACAGCTGTTATCTTAACAGTGGACTGTTAAGTTAACATTTTCGGTATGAACGATAACAGTTTCATCAATTCTTAACACGACTACACTCCACTGGAGATTACCTATTTGCCACGCTATTCCTATAGTAGATGACAACACCCGGGGCGAGTGGTGCAGCTTCTTGGAGTGTGTCGCTAATGTTTACGTATTTATTTGCAGAGAGAAAACTTGAAGAAAACCAATAACAACAGGAGCGATGGGAAAACACGACTGCGCTTACGAACGAAAACGAAATTTTGCAACTATCAGGTCCAACCAACATGCAACATATGCGATCGAACATGCGACTGAGCAGCCAGCGCATGAGAAACTGGTTTCTGTTGAGTTGGACCAACATCAAAACTTGTGTTGTCAGTCTTGCATAGACGCCCGAACGGAAAGTACGGTCTGTGTCGAGCTTGCCGACTATTTCCGTTCTATGTATTTGTATACATGTGTACGGTCACTTATGCTTATGTATGCTGCTATGGTATCTTACGCTGGCTGAATATGACGTAATCAAGAACGCTGGTGGCGAAGCCCCTTAGTATACCTTATCAAATATAACAAGGTCTAAAAACTAAGTAGAATTTAATTTATACTATGTAGTAAACAAAAACTTTGACCCTTTCATTTTAAATACAGATTAAAATATAATAAATAAACTTTAATTACGTAAAATAACATTCATAAATTAAATCATATATTTTCCAAATATTCTTCACCTCGTTTTGTGCTTTTAGTCAAATTCTCAGCATAGATGGTTAAAATACCATGAGAATTTATAGATGAGTAAAGAAAATTATGAATTTCCAACAAAACCTTATCTGATTATATATACTATATAAGAACTGAAATCAATAGCTTAGATATCGAACTAGTGTGATTACAGAATCTACTTACACATGTTATATATATTACTTATTTAAGTAAACCCAATTCTTCCGCTCTTGATGCAACTACAGGCTGTAGTTTAGGTTACACAGACTACTTTAAAAATATATTTAAACAACTCTAATACATTTTTCGTGATATATACATATGTATTAGTATGCATTATTTGTGATCATACAAATTTACATATATTCATTATTATATACATAGTGTTTATTAAACACAATGATCAAGCACAGATTTTCACTCTTCTTAAACTCTCTCCAATTTCAGATATATTTCATCCTTGGAGGTAATAACTCCGGTCAAAGCGGCAAACTCTAGGGTATCTTTTGTCTTGGCGGTCTTGTGCACTCGATAATTACGCAGCAGATGAACTAGACCCAATTTGCTTTGCAATAGACCCAGTCGCATGCCAATGCAGTTCCGTGGACCAGTCCCAAATGGCATATATGCATCCATATTCAGATTGTGACGATTCTCTGGAGCGAAACGGCTTGGATCAAATTTATCCGGGTTAGGCCAGTACTACAGAAAAGTAAGATTATTAATTATATAAATATGGTACGGAGGTTTGAAAATACTCACGCGTGGATCACGTTGTATGGCTAGGGTCGATATGTAGACTGGCATGCCCGTTGGCAGTTCGAAATCGTAATGGGGTGCCAGGTTGAAGCGTTCTCCTGACTCCGGTTGATGGCACTCCCGCTCGGCATAACCCACTATAGGATATTTGCGTAACGTTTCATTCACCACTTGAGTGAGGTAGGGCATCTCCTGCAGACGTTCGTAATCAATATGATCTTCTGTTCCAAAATATTCCTTGATCTCCTGACGCAAGCGATCCTGAATATCCTCCTGAAGGCACAGCTCGTAGAGGGTCAAGGACATTGTGGACGAGCTCGTCTCAAAGCCAGCTGTCTGGAAGAAAGCCGCTTGAGCAACCAGAAAATCCAAGTCGTTTGCCTTATTCTCCGGATGACCGACAGCTTCACGCTTCATTTCTATTAATATATCAATCAAATCACGCCGTACCACACCCGATTTCTCACGTTCCGCTAGCACATAGCGTATGCTCTGCCGTAGGAACTTAGTGGTTGCTCTCGAGAATAGCTTGACACGGGCCAGTGATACCAAAGAGGGCAACAAGAATATAATGGTAAAGGCAATGCCCCGAGTCAAGGTTACTGCGGTTATAGCTATATTATGTTTGTAAAATTCACTCTTAGTATCACTCAGCGAATTTGCCCTGACTCCAAACGCTATGGTAGCAATAAGATCGGTTGTAAAACGCGCACAAATATTCTTTATTGCCACCGTAGGATCCTGCCCTAATCGCTCCAAATGCTGTTCCAGATCCCTGGCCACCTATAGGGTAAACAAGTTGAAGATGAAACAGGCATTACTTATTAAACTGATATAACTTACCTCTACCATCAGTGGATACATTTGTTTGGTCTTGCCACTAGTGAAAATGGGCGAAGTCTTGGTTCTTAAATCCTTCCATTCCGCATTGCGCACAAAAAAGAGATTGTTGCTGCCGAGAGGGTCATGATGAGGATCGGTCTTTAAGGCACGATTCACAAAGTAACTGAACTTCTTGATCAAGACGGTCTTAACCAATTCCAGATCTTTGATAATCAAAGCGGGGCGACTCAATAGATACACGCCGTACACTGGCTCCTTCTCAAATCCCGGTGCATGATGCAGCAAACGTATCTGCTCAAAGAATGCCGCTTTCCCAGTTAGAATCTTCGACATATTACCGAATATTGGCACGGGTTTTACATATTTCACACCCATGCGTTCCCAATAGCTATAGGCACGCTTCTGCCATATATAGAATACGATTGCCAAAGTGGCGATAAGCAATATGAACTCCGGTAACATAGCGTTCGATCAAATTAAAGACTAGTGCTCCTAACAATTTCTACAATGTTTTTATAGGCAAAGCAGCAATGACAAGCAGCTAAACATCTACACACAAATTAACCTGATAACTGTTACGAACAAGTTTGTGGAGTTCATTTTGCTCGGGTATAACAAACAACTGTTGTGCTTGCCTAGTCTTTATGACTTGGCATTATTCACCTTATCATTTGTCTATGACTTTAAAACCACCACAACACAAGCTAAAGTAAACTGTACGGAAAGCTACAGTCGGACGCAACCGACAGTAGGAGACCCTGTACTTCGATTTGCCTTGGGAGTGGATAACAGTAGCAGCATATATGTACATACTCGCATACACATACACATTCACTTATACATACACACATACACTTACACATACAAATATACGCGCAAATACAAGCAGTAACCAATACTCATACAGAAATTCATACTCACAATCAAAAATCACGCATACGCCCTAGTAGCCGCGTACCCTGTGGCTTCCCCCTCCCCCAGCCAACTGCATTATATAGAAAATTGTTTGTCGAATATCTCCATTGTTTATTATCCGATTGGACTGCAAATCGCACCAAACATTCAAAGCATCTAAAGCCTTATTCTGTCTGTCTGTTCGTCCATATGAAGCTTTATTCTGTCTGTCTGTTCGTCCGTATGAACAACGAGATCTCGGCAACTATAAGAGCTAGAGACTCAATTCTTTTCTGTTTTGTTCGTGAGTTACATAGACATGCCAAGTTTATGTTTTTAATTTGATATCTAATCCCCCTCCCCCTCAAATTTGCAAAAATGTTCTTAGCAGGTACAGTTTTAGAGTCATTGGATTCCTTCTTTGCATAAATTCTTTAAAAAAGTACAAAAGGGTCTATTAAGTTTGTGAAACTCAGAAATGTATATAACAGGCAAAAGGAGGCGTGGCAGACCCCACAACGTATATATATTCTTGATCAGGACGACAAGCTGAGTCGATATAGCTATGTCCGTTTGTCCGTCTGTCCGTATGAACACCTATAGTGCAAGCAGATCAAGTTTGTTTTATATTTTTTATCCCTCCCCTCCCTCCCCCACAAAACGTGAAACGTGAGTTGCACAAACTTAATAGACCCTTTTGTACTTTTTTAAAGTACAGGGTCTAATCACGCATACGCCCTAGTATCCGCGTACACTGTGGCTTCCCCCCTCCCCCAGACACATTCCTACTACAGAAAATTGATTGTCCAATATCTCCGGTGTTTATTATCCGATTGGGCTGCAAATCGCACTGAACTTTCAAATCTTTATTCATGCAAAAAATGACTCTAAAACTGTAAGTGCTAAGAACGTTTTTGCAAATTTAAGGGGGAGTGGGATGAGATATCAAATTAAAAACTTGGCCTGCCTATGTAATACACGAACCAAACAAAAAAAGATTCTGAGATCTCGTTGTTCATACGGACGGACAGACAGACAGACAGGCAGACGGACAGCTCAGACAGACGACTCAGCTCGTCGTCCTGATCAAGAATATATTTACTTTATGGGGTCTGCCACGCCTCCTTCTGCCTGTTTTAAAGTACAGGGTCTAAACAGCAGGCCCACGAATTACTTTTGTTTATAGGCCGCAGAAAGCGATACGTTTCATTGATTTTGCTTTTCGCTACTGGGTCTTTGATTTGCTCTGCTTGCTGTTCCGTATGTATGTGTGAGTGTTTGTTAGCGTGTGTGTGCGCGACCGAACATGTAGTTCGCTTTATTGCAGCCCGGTTTGAGAGGCTCAGTGCGATATCATACGTGTTGCGAGGTCATTTGTTATTGTTGCGACAGAAAAGGTAAACAAACAAATAACAAAGTAGACGAACTTATTTGTATGGATGTATGTATGTAAGTCAGTGGTGCCCAAAACTCATATTCCCTATCACATGTGCGCTTTGCTAAGCAGCGCTGCTTTGACACATACAGTAGAATTTCTCACATGTATAGGCGTCACGCTTCGTTGATTGTACGATTTTACGAACGCTCGCGTTCGGCGCTACGCACACAAGCACACTGTTTGATAGTGTGAGTTTGGGCACCACTGATGTAAGTACATAGTACATACTTATTTCAAGCGAACATGAAGTTGGCTCCGGTGTATCCCGGTTTGAGTGGTTATATGTATATACCAGTGATGCCAATTTGTCCTTTTTCCGGACAGATCTGTCCTGTTTTTAACGCTTCATCCGGTAAAAATTGAAAATCATCCGCATACCTGAAATCTGTCCTTTTTTTTTAGATTTTTTATCCGGAAATCTGTCCTTTTTATAAATCTAATATTAATTCTTTTTTTTCTAAAATAGTTCCTTTTGCGCTCCAATTTAAATTTATTATCAGCTGTAAAATATGAAAGAGGTGGCAACTTTTCGCGGCTGCCATACTTATATCGATAGTTTGGTAAAAAAATTCATCGAAAAACAACTCTATTTACGGTTTACTTGCACTCTCTGTTTCGGTACTGAACACGCAATTTCAAAATTTGTATTATTAAATTAAAAATGCCTAAAGAAGTGTATAAGCAAAAGTTTCGGGATTGCTGGCTATTGCAGCCCGATTTTAAAGATTGGATTAGCCGACATAATTCAGACATTAACAAGGCTTATTGCAAATACTGCAAATGCAGTATTAACTGTAAAATTGACCAAATAAGAGCGCACATGACGACAAAAAAACATGCACAAAATACATCAAGTTTAGTGAAACAAAGTAAAATTTGTTTCGAGCCGGTCAAATCTTCTGAAACTTGTCGCCAAGAAGCTGCGATAGCTATGTTTATAGCCCAGCATTGTGCTATTGAGCCGGTTGGCCACCTAAGTGAATTGGTACAAACACATTTTGGCGCCAAGAAGGTTAAATTGCACAGAACCAAGTGCACTAACCTTATTAGAAATGTAGTGTCTGTGCACTTTAATGAAGATCTGCGTCTTGACCTGGGCAACGAAAAGTTCAGTCTGTTAATTGATGAGTCTACCGATATAAGTATAACCAAGCTTCTAGGTAAGTAACAGTCATTAATGTAGCCTAATATACATACTTAAATTTTTGTGTTTTCAGGGGTTGCTACGTATAATATACTACAGCGCTCAATGCGAGAAAATTCAATCGACGTTCCTTTCACTTGTTTCAATTGATAGTGGAGACGCACCCAACATTACCAAGTGCCTCCTGGATGAGGCAAAGTTGATAGGAATCGGCACTGATAACGCCAGTGTGATTGTGGGTAGAAAACAAAGCGTTTATACATTATTAAAGAAGAGCGTGCCGTCGTTGATTCTTGTTAAATGTGTGTGCCACTCAGTGCAATTGGCTGTCAATGCTGCTTGCAAGGTGGTTTTACGGGAAGCACTTGAATTTCTTATAAGTGAAACGTACGCTTGGTTCTGTAAGAGTTCAAGTAGGCAAATTGCCTATAGAGAACTATATAAATGCATTAATAGTGATGAGGTATTTTCGAAAATATGTTTTGACGTATAAATATGTGTTTTAACATCTTTAATGGATTACTATTGTGTTTGTTTTAATATTAACTATACTGAAATTGGCAGTTTGTTGTTCGTACTTGTCCCAGTTGTTTGTATTAAAAATATAACCATATGTGCAATTATAACTTATGTGCTTTAAACAGTTTTATTTAAATATATCCCATTTAATATTATATATTTCATTTTAATTTATACATCACAAGGCTCCTCTTAAAATCACCAGAGTCGCTGACCAAGATGGCTGTCTATTGAAAACGCAGTCAAACGTATAATAATTCAATGGATTGAACTAAAATTGCATTTTCAAACTGCAGCGTCGGCAGAAAAATGCCACAAAGCAAATATATTGACTGAATTATACAATGACGTCAATTATTTATATTTGCTATTTTTGAAGTCAATTCCTGACGATATGGCAAGAATAAATAAACATTTCCAAAGCAAGGACGCCGACGCAACCAAATTACTGGGCGATTTCATTGTGAGCATTAATTGCCTCAAATCGAAAATCATACCGATAGAAGTTGAAGTGAACGTTCTCGAGGAAGAATTTGAACAGCATGTAAAACGAGACTTGTATTTGGGATATGAATTTGAACCCAATTTGTCAAATTTAAAAGGAAAAATTAATGATGCGACAGAAATTATAATTCGGCGTTACTGTACAGATTTTGTGATCGAATTGATCAATCAATTAAAGCAGAGGTAAATATGTTACTTGATATAAATTTTATTTTTGAAATACAACAAATTTTTTGATGTTTTTTAGATTGCCGGACAATTATTCAACATTAAAAAAGATAGACGCATTTTCGGTAGATCGTATGTTAAAATCCAAAAAGGACTCAATCCTGCCTATTTTAAATATATTTTCCATACATCCTGAAATTAAAAGCAAAATAATTTCACAATATTCCAACATTCACTTAATAAATTGGGAAAATATTGAGAATACTTCAAAATTTTGGTCAGAAGTGAAGAGGTATCGGGATTCTGCAGGCAACAACCCCTATGAGGACCTGGTGAATTTCGCTCTCAGCCTGCTTTCATTGCCATGGTCAAATGCTGAAGTAGACGGAGTTTTCAGCCAAGTAAACTTGGTGAAAACCAAAATTAGGAACCGTTTAGAAGTAGATACATTAAATGCCATTTTGGCGATCAGGTAAATATATATATATTTTTTAAAATTTACCACTTATAAATTCATGTACATTTATTCTTTCTTCAGATTCGGATTGCGTCGCCATAAATTATGTTGTCATAATTATAACTTGCCTGAAAAGTACAGTAGAGTCCGGTTATAGCGACTTTCAAGGGACCGACGATTTTACGTCGTTATACCCGGACGACGCATTAACCAAAAGGAGCAAAAAAAAATTTTTTTTTGTTTATTTTAGGGTTGCCATGTTTGTAATAGGTTTTAAAATAAAAGAAATTAATTTTTTAATCAAAACAAAAAATTTAATAAATTCAATTCAATAACATAGGTTTTTAGTCGTATACATATGCATTATTCAGAAGCTCACTATGGCGCATTTTGCGCATTAACTCACATTTGGTGAATTTACGCATTAAGTTTTACTTGAAAAAAGCAGAAAAAACTAGAAATATAACGGGACATCTCATGGAATAGGCTATGAGGTCTGCACACGCACGCTGTTAACATTTGTGTGACGTCGGTATTGCACTTCGACTCTCTCTCTCTCTTTCTCTCAGCAGCGTTGCTAAGGCGACAACTAAAACTAAGAGAGAAGTAGAGTCGCTGCTACACACACAAGCAAGGGTGCCGATCACTGATACAGAAAACATTTCTAACAGCGTCGTTTGATGCTTAAATTTGGCATTATTTCGCTGTATTTTTTTTCGGTACGTCGCAATATCCGGTTGAATTGTGAAAAATCCCGTCTGTATAGGCGGTTTGTCGCTAAAAGCGGAAACGTACTAAGCGGAGTCCCTTTCATATAAGTTTGTATGGGGACCAACCAAGCCATCGAGTTTTCGTCACAATAACCGGACGGACGCTTTAAGCAGAGTCGTTATAGCCGGACTCTACTGTATATCCAATTAATGGGCTCCATGGCTACATATGAGGACATCAATAATGACGAAGGAAAAATAATCGAAGATGCCTTAAAACTATTATCTTAATAACAATATAATAAAATTACTGTAAACAAACTTTTTGTCCTTTTTTCTATCCTTTTTATAATATTTTCATCCTATTTTTCCTGTTTTTTTTTCTCATTCTGTCTTTTTTTTTAACAAATATTGGCATCACTGGTATATACATGTCGTAGATTTAAAATAAGCAATGTTAAATTTGAATGTACTGTCTGTTAAGAACATTGTCAGTGTTGAGAAACGTCAAATAAATGAAATGAAGGAGACGAACTGATAGTTATTTCGTGTAGAGTTATGAGCTTGAATATGCAAAAGGCGAGGTCCGAGTGAGACCACTATATGGCGCAATGGCTTTCTGGTACGAAGACGGCACAGTCTGATTGAAAGTATTGAGCAGAGAACACGTTGCGACTCACTACGCGGCATAGACAAGCGGTAACAAAAATGGATAAAGATAACGATACTCCATCTCCTACATACACATATAGTCAAGGGGGGAGCGGAATTCACGTTTGTTGTGGCTGATTCATAAATATGAATATGAATGTGGCGAAGCCCCTTAGCAATGCTGCCAATTTGGCTTTTTCCCGTCAAAATTGGCTTTTTTTAAGGCCCAACTGCGGGACAAATTTTTTAATTACGGGAAGCGGGAATTCTGGCTTTTTAGAAATTCACTTGGCTTTTTCCCGATTTTATTTGTGTTGTTAATACTTAAGTACAAAATATGAAAAAGTGGCAGCTTTACGATAGTCACTTACAAACAAACCAGAAAATGCGATGGCGTATACAAAAACATCAATTTGATGAAGTGGGACATCAGCGACACACACAAATTTTGGTTTGAGGTGCTGAACTTTAAAGATTCTGGTGGAAACCGCAGATTTTTTTTGAGTTGGCTACTGTGACCATCCAAATGTTGTGTTTGCCCTAGTCAAACGCGGAAATAGAAAGGGCTTTTAGCCGTTTTACCTAATTAAATCCAAATTAAGGAATTCGATGGGCCTCAGCACGACTAACAGCATTCTATGCATAAGGTAAAGTGTTAATTTCAAGCAAAAGATATACTGTACTCATTATTATTTTAATATACAGATACGGTTTGCGAAGGATCGGAAAATGCTGCGTATAGAAGTGCCTGAAATATATCTGTGCATGATAGGCACTAATATGTCATACGCAAAGGAGGAAGACCAAGAAGATATTAATAAAATAATCGAAATCTAAAAAAAAAATAATAATAAACAAAATAACTTGTTATTTTGAGATTTTTCGCTTTTTTGATATATTTTTTAAAGTTTTTTTTTTTTGGATTTAACTTATAATTTTTTTAGCTCTTTTCCCATTCTTCCCGTCAGAAACAGCTTTTTTTCCTGGTCAAAAGTTGGCAGCACTGCTTAGCATACTTTATCAAATATGAAAACTAAGTAGAATTTAATTCATACTACTATAAACAAACACTTTGACCCTTTCATTTTAAATACAGATTAAAATATACTAAATAAACTTTAATTAGGTAGAATAACATTCATTTGAAATAATAAATTAAATCATATATTTTCCAAATATTCTTCACCTCGTTTTGTGCTTTCAGTTAAATTCTCAGCATAGATGGTTGAAATACCATGAGAATTTATAGAAGAGTGCAAGAAAATTATGAATTTCCAACAAAACTTTTTCTAATTATAATTATCTGCTTATAAAATGTAATATCGTTTTCTAAGAACTAAAATCAATAGCTTAGATATCGAACTATTGTGCTTACAGAATCTACTTACAAATGTTATACATATTACATACTTATTCAAGTAACCCCAATTTTTCCCTGCTTGATGCAACTCCAAGCTGTAGTTTGGGTTACACAGACTAAATTAAAAGTATATTTAAACAACTCTAACTAATACATTTTTCGTGATATACTAATGTATTAGTATGCACTATTTGTGCTCATACAAATTTACATATATTCATTATTAAATAGTGTTTATTAAACACAATCACACAATGATCAAGAACAGCTTTTCACTCTTCTTAAACTCTCTCCAATTTCAGATATATTTCATCCTTGGAGGTAATAACTCCGGTCAAAGCGGCAAACTCTAGGGTATCTTTAGTCTTTGCGGTCCTGTGCACGCGATAATTACGCAGCAGATGAACTAGACCCAGTTTGCTTTGCAATAGACCCAGTCGCATGCCAATGCAGTTCCGTGGACCAGTACCAAATGGCATGTATGCATCCATATTCAGTTTGTGGCGATTCTCTGGAGCGAAACGGCTTGGATCAAATTTATCCGGGTTAGGCCAGTACTACAGAAAAGTAAGATTATTAATTATATAAATATGATACAGAGGCATGAAAATACTCACTCGTGGATCACGTTGTATGGCTAGGGTCGATATGTAGACTGGCATACCATTTGGCAGTTCGAAATCGTAATGGGGTGCCAGATTAAAGCGTTCTCCTGACTCCGGTTGATTGCACTCCCGTTCGGCAAAACCTACTACAGGGTATTTGCGTAACGTTTCATTCACCACTTGAGTGAGGTAGGGCATCTCCTGCAGACGTTCGTAATCAATATGATCCTCTGTTCCAAAATATTCCTTGATTTCCTGACGCAAGCGATCCTGAATATCCTCCTGAAGGCACAACTCGTAGAGGGTCAAGGACATTGTGGATGAGCTCGTCTCATAGCCAGCTGTCTGGAAGAAAGCCGCTTGTGCAACCAGAAAATCCAAGTCGTTTGCCTTATTCTCCGGATGACCGACAGCTTCACGCTTCATTGCTATTAGTATATCAATCAAATCGCGTCGTACCACACCTGATTTCTCACGTTCCGCTAGCACATAGCTCATGCTCTTCCGTAGGAACTTGGTAGTTGCTGTCGTGAAAACTTTGACACGGGCTAGCTTTGCCAAAGCGGGCAACAAGAATATAATGGTGAAGTCAATGCCCCGACTCAAGTTGACGTCAAATATAGCCCGATTATGTTTGTAAAATTCACTCTTGGGATCACTCAGCGAATTCGCCCTGATCCCAAACGCTATGGTACCGATAACATCAGTGGTAAAACGCGCACAAATATTCTTTATTGCCACGGTAGGATCCTTCCCCAATCGCTCCAAATGCTGTTCCAGATCCCTGCCCACCTATAGGGTAAACAAGTTGAAGATGAAACAGGCATTACCTATTTAACTGGTATTACTTACCTCTACCATCAGTGGATACATTTGTTTGGTCTTGCCACTAGTGAAAATGGGCGAAGTCTTGGTTCTTAAATCCTTCCATTCCGCATTGCGCACAAAGAAGAGATTGTTGTTGCCAAGAGGGTCATGAATAGGATCGGTCTTTAAGGCACGATTCACAAAGTAACTGAACTTCTTGATCAAGACGGTCTTTACCAATTCCAGATCTTTGATAATCAGAGCGGGGCGAATCAATAGATACACGCCGTACACTGGCTCCTTCTCAAATCCCGGTGCATGATGCAGCAAACGTATCTGCTCAAAGAATGCCGCTTTCCCAGTTAGAATCTTCGAAACATTACCGAATATTGGCACGGGTTTTACATATTTCACACCCATGCGTTCCCAATAGCTATGGGCACGCTTCTGCCATATGTAGAATACGATCACCAATGTGGTGATTAGCAATATGAACTCCGGTAACATGTTTATACCGTCCGTTCAAATTAAAGACTAGAGCTCCTAACAATTTCTACAATGCTTTAATAGGCGAAGCAGCAATGACAAGCAGCTAAACATCTACACAAAAAAAAGTAACCTGATAAGCGTTACGAACAAGTTTGCGGGTATAACAAACCACTGTTGTGCTTGCCTATTCTTAATGACTGGGCATTATTGACCTTATCGTTTCTCTGTGATTATACAAATCCATAAGTTAGCACAAGTAAGAATGAGAGTTCTATTAAAATCGGCAGTTGCATTTGAATTTTTTATGCTATTTGTACCTAATTTTAATTGCATGTATTAAATTAATTGTAATTGTTAATTGGCTACACAAATTGATAAGCCATTATCACATAACTGAAATAATTCACAGCATATGAAAAATAAATATAATTTCTTTAATTGAAAAAATACAAAAAATTTTACCTCCAAACTTTATTGGAATTTCCCATACCGGGAATTGAACCCGGGCCTTCCGGGTGAGAGCCGGATATCCTAACCACTAGACAATATGGGAGATGCGTTGAATTCAGTTAAAATAGTACTTGAAACAACTACACACTTTCGATAACACTTCATTCATCACTGCACTGCTTGGGTAAAGTCGGCAATATAGTGTTGGCCACAGCACTGCTTGCTGGAATTAATATGTTTCATTCACAAATGCGTTATGTGTGGTCCTGTGGCGCAATGGATAACGCGTCTGACTACGGATCAGAAGATTCCAGGTTCGACTCCTGGCAGGATCGAATTTTTTTTGTTCGTTCTTTTTATTGACTTTATTTAGATATTAATGTAATAAATAATGCTGCTCGTTTACTACGCTATAATAATTACCCAATATTTTGTATGTATAGATTTGGTAAGACTTTCATTGATAAATTCAACTTGTTCTCACATAGCTTGCGGCATGAAACCAGTTCTTGGCGCTTGTTCACCAACGGGTCCTGTGGCGCAATGGATAACGCGTCTGACTACGGATCAGAAGATTCCAGGTTCGACTCCTGGCAGGATCGACTAAATTTTTGTTTTTATTTTTTACGTATTATGGAATAAACTTACATGGACCACATATATATTAAACACTTCACAGCACGCGTTGCACATAAAATGCATTTGAAACGTACTAAGTCTGTTGCAACAAGCGTAATGCACCCGGGGGCAAGGCGTGACCAGCGTGTTAGCTCAATGACAAGGTTAAGTTGTGGCAGCTAAAAGCAAATCAAGTGGCATCATGTAGAGTTGTGCGTGTGGATTATGTGTAGCTTTATGCTAAGCAGCAGAGAATTGTCGAGAGTTTTCAGCAAAGGGAACTGCGTAATGCAATTCTGTGCGCCAAGGACACTTAAGGTGACATCCAAATGAGATTCGCATTGGAGGACTGACGGCATGTGCTTATTTTATTGGTTTGGTTGAGTGTGTTGCAAACTGCGATGATTTGCATAATAGCAGAAACTTGGAAACTAATAATACTTACAGTGCTCAGAACCACAAAATGTGAAGCGTTTGTTACAGGTTTGTTGAAGTTTAAGTTTTGAAAATCAAAAAAAAATAATAGAAAAACTAAATATTTATAAATAAAAAAAAAAATTTTAAAAAAGCATCTTCCCATACCGGGAATCGAACCCGGGCCTTCTGGGTGAAAGCCAGATATCCTAGCCACTAGACCATATGGGATGCATGCTAGCTCATGGCTAATATTGCTATAAGCGCTTAGGCTTCCATAAGTAAATTGATTTAAAATAGGTCTGTTGAAGTTCAAGTACATATTGAAAAAAAAGAAAAACTAAATATTTATAATTAATATTATTAATATATTATTGTAACTCAAAAAATGAAGAAACAATAAAATAAATAAAAATATATGTTATATCTGTATTTATTTCTATTATAAAAGTCAATATTTTATTTAAGAAGCATATATTACTATTTATTGTTGTACCAAAATAGAAATGGCTTACAATTATATTAAATAAAGTCAATAAAAAAAAAGATGAAAAAAAACTCGATCCTGCCAGGAGTCGAACCTGGAATCTTCTGATCCGTAGTCAGACGCGTTATCCATTGCGCCACAGGACCCGTTGTCACGCTCGCAGCCGAGAACTAATATGCAAAACAGTGTAGAGTCAGCGAAACGTATGAATGGCACATAAAACTTAAAGCAGTGCGGCAAGCAGTGCAACTCACTTGGTCGAAATAACTAGCAAGTTGTCGGAGTTGAATAAAGGTAAAGAAACTAATTTTTATTTTAACTAAATAATTTGCTTAAACGGCTTGTTAATAGTGAATTTTTTATTTTTGTTTACCATTCACATATATACGTTATACAGATGTGCCGTCGAACTGTGTGCAACGTTGTTGTTCTCCCGCAGTTGCCACAGCTACGTCACAAAGTCTGCAGAGCGGTCGACACGTCTCGACGCTTGGCACTTGGCGTCAACATCAGCATATTTGGTTTAGTCTCTCTTTGGCACTCAAAGTGTGCAGTTCAGTGGCAACGCCGATACGACGTCGCTTTTTATGGACGCTAAAAAGTTTTACGTGCGCGCGACGTAAGCAAAAGCGAAACATAAATTTAATAAAACTACAACAAAGATTAAGAGAAGAATCTCTTTTGAGCAACAGCAAAGAAAATTAAGCATAAAATATAATAATAAATACATACAAATACATAAATTGTTTATAACAAATACAAAATCTCAACTAAATTGAGTGTAGTATATTTGTGCAAGTGTGTGTGTGCAGTGAAATGAAATACATAGAAAATATCTATTTGAAATAATATCTGTTCTGAATGCTCTCTGCTTAAACTGCTTTCAGTTGTTGTTTCGGTAAGTGCAATTTATTCCATAATTTTGCCGACAATATCTGCCTTGCGAACAAACCAAATACTATAGATACGAACTGCTTTCACACCGCTTCACTGCCCCGCACTGCTTGCCCGTCTGCTGCTTCTAGGCTCTTGCTTGACTTGCCTATTCTGTATTTTCATATACTTTTTTGTTTTCATCGTCTGTTTCTGCTTCGCCCCCAAAACGTAACGAGAGACAGTACGAAATGAAACGGAACGAAACGAAACGGAACGAAATGCGAACAAGAGCAAGAACAAGAGCGTAAGTAAGCAAGGCAAAAGAGGCGTAAAAGCGAAAAGCGAAAAGCTCAAAGATTGGGGCTAGGGCTAAGCAGACGCCGAGCCGTTTCATCGATGTTGTTTTTTGCTGTTTGTTTAGCTGTCGTTTCTCCATTTACATATGTGCACATGTATTTGTGTGAGTGTGTGGTTGTTGTTGTTGTTGTTGGATATGATATGTTGATTTCGTTCTCTCTCCGTGTGGATCTCTCTCAGCGTATTGTTGTTGCTTTGCCGCTGCATCTGTGTGTGTTTGTGTGTTTGTAGGCCTCCACACTGACAGCGACAAGCGCCAAGCGACCTGCCGCCCCTTTCGCTTGCGTCTCTCTGCCTCACCTCACCGCGCCTCTTATACTTCGTCGGCATCCACATCTTTTGCTTCTGCGGCTCCGCCGTTAACTCGTTTGGCGACTTGTTTTGTCTGCTTCTTCTTCTACTTCTACTTCTGCTTCTACTTCTGCTGGTGCTGCTTGTTACTGTTGCTCTTGCTTCTGCTTCTTCTTCTTCGCCTTCGTCTTCTCTGTGCCATACAATAAAACGCCGTAGCACATAAAAATAGTCTGGTAGAATTCGTTGACTTCCCTTTTGACAAACGTGCCGGCCCACAAATGACGGCGTCAGTGTGTACACACTTATCCAATTATATATACAGACACACGTCTATACATACATATGTTTTTATTAACGTACTCCTTACATAGATCGAGCCTATGAAAATTGGCATAGTTTGCATTACGCACAGCACCTCCATTGTTAACTTGCCACTCGAGACCACGAGTAGCAGAGCAAACGGTTTTAAATAAATTTATAAATGTATCTACAGATACCTGTAATCGCAGATGTTTGCATAAACAAAAGGAATGATTGAATGAATTATTTAATTAGTATAAGAGAAACTTAATATAATAACTAATATTAAGAGTGCTTAAATGAAAATATATATTGTATCTTAAGGATACAAATGTATCTATTTTCTTAAAACATTGTATCTCACATAAAGTATCTTGAAAATGCAAACAATCTTTCTGCAAATGTATGCATTGTAATTTAAAAATATACAATCTATCTCTTTTAGTAACTTTAAATTATTGTAAAAAGGGTCTTGCAGATAAGAAAGTATCTTTTTTGAAATATAGTATCTGGAGAAGTGCAAAGTATCTTAAAGATACACAATTACCTGTCTAAAATGTATAGTATTAAAAATGCGTCCTTAAGATACTAAAGTATATTTTTTGCCATAAATACATTTTATTTTATAAAAACCATCTTACAGATACAAAAGTATCTGATTCCAAAAATTAAAAAGGCATCTCAAAGACACAAAA
>JAWNNL010000643.1:0-102953 GCA_035045005.1 Liodrosophila aerea | reverse complement strand
GTGGCTGCCCAGACTTCGCTTCCGTATAGGAGTATGGCATTGTTCATCTCCATCATTGTTTTCCTTCTTGATTGTAGAGGTCCGCCAATGTTTGCCATGAGTCTGCTGAGTCTTCTAGTTGTCTCGGCAGCCCTAGTTTTCGCGTATTGCAGTTGCGCAGAGTACGTTAGTTTATTATATAGTCTGATACCAAGGTACTTGATCGATCTTTGGGTTTTAATATTCCGCTCGCTGATTTGGATGTTCACCTCCACAGGAATTCGCCGGCCAGTTACCAGTAGTAACTCTGTTTTTTCTGTTGCTAGCTGCAGGCCGGGCGCATCTATCCAGGTCTTGGTATGCAGCATGACTTGAGTTAATTTCCTCTGCGCATACTTTGTGTTGCGTGCAGTAATTACTGCGGCGATGTCATCTGCATATCCGACTAGGAACGTGTCTTCTGGCATTTCCAGCTGGAGGATTTTGTCGTAGCTGATGTTCTAGAGCTCTGGTCCCAAAATAGAGCCTTGTGCTGCTCCCGACGATACCGTGACTGCTTTGTCGCCCGCTGTGCTTGAGTATATAAGCTTTCTGTTCTTCAAATAGCTGTCTATAATCCGCGCTAGATATTCGGGTATGTGGAACCGTTGTTCCAGAGCTGTAATCATGCTTGTCCATCTGACACTGTTAAAAGCATTTTTCACATCCAGCGTTGCTAGTAGGACCGCAAGTCTTGCCCTGTTGACTTTTTTGGGCCGCATAGACTACCTCTCTTAACCGCTTCGGCTAGTCTCGCTTCAGCTTTTCAAGCAGCTTTCCTGCTGTGTCTAGCATGCATAGTGGTCGATAAGCGGATGCGGTAGTAGGGTCACCTTTTCCTTTGCTTATCAGCACCAGTCGCTGGACTTTCTATGGGTTGGGGAAGTTTCCACTTACTAAACGGGCATTGTACATCTTCAGCAGTATATCTGGTCGTGTTATATTAAGCACCTCAGCTGAGATGTTGTCGGGGCCTGGAGCTTCCTTGCTTTTTAGACTCCTTGCAGCCTTGATTAACTCCTCTTCAGTGAAAACTTCGAAGTCTGGCAGATGTTGTGCCATTGACTATACTGACTATACTGTCCATCTGACCTTCCTCTATGTCTGGTTTGGCGCTTTTTGCTCTGAGCTTCTTCATCACTAGTTTAAATCCCAAGCCCCAGGGATCATTGTTAAGATCGTCTCACAGTAATTTCCACTTCTGTTTTTTGCTATCACGTATACTGTATACTTCCTCCTCTGCGTCTTGCTCTAGGGAAGCGACGTCTCTGCCTGAGACATACCTCTCGGAGGACGCTGTTATCATCCGTCCACCAGTATACCTCTTGGCCCTTTTTGTGGGGATTGCCTGTCTTCGGCATTGCAGCATCGCAGGCTTTCTTTATCGTTGCCATGATCCTGGAAAAGTGCCTTCTTGTCCTGCCCGTCTAAAACTCTCATGTCTAAAACTCTGCGTCCTCGGGAGTTGGTCGTCCCATTCTTCAGCTCTGGAGTTGAAGTTTCCTGCTACTATGAGGCCTCCTTTCATTTGCTATGCTTTGTCCTCTATGTCATCCAGCTTATCTTGAAAGGTTTGGGTATCGTCACTTGGTGTCAGGTAGCAGCTAAATATGTTAAAGCCGTTTACTTGCGTCGTTACGTGAGCTCGTCCACGTGTTGTGTTGTGATGTCTGGCGCTGCTAGTGCGTGGGAACCACATTGCGGCTGTCTTGGTGTCGTCCTCTAGCCAATACCCGTCTGCTTTGTTTTTGTATTGCTCGCTGATTATCACCAGGTCAGTTTAATGTTCCAGTACTATCTGGGATAGGAGGTCATCTGCTGTTCGGCTTCTATGGAGGTTAGCTTGCATTATCTTAATAATGAAGCTTTCCTGTTGCTGGCGACACAGTTGTGCGTGCCTGGGTAGTGGTTAAGCTCCTTAAGGTTTGCATGTGCGCATATGCAGCACCTTGTGGGCTTTGTGCACTCTTTTATTTTGTGCCCAGCTTCGCCACATTTTATACACAGGCTTCTTCTATCCGGCCCCGTGCAATTGTTTTGCGTGTGGTTTATACCAAAACATTTGAAGCATCTTTTTGTGTCCTCGCAGCCCTTTACTCTACATCTGACCCATCTGATTTTGATTTCTTGAGCTTTTAGAATCTTCTCTGCGCTTTCTGCATATATAATAACGAATGCCCGTCGCTGTTCCGATATGTTTACAGCCTTTAGTCGCACGCGCATTTCGTCGTCTGGGGCATTTATTGCTTCTGCTATTGCCGATTTCACTTCCGACTCGTCTGTATAGCTGTCCAGATCTCGGATTTCCAATCTGCCTGTTGGTCTAAGTACCTTTACAGTGCTAGTTTCCTTTAGGACTCCCTGAATATCTTTGCAGACTTTTTGAGCTTTGCTGCCTTTGACGAACTCGAGAAGCATTTCTCCCGCTTTTGTTTTCCATATGGATCGGATAGTGCTCTCGCCATCGTCTAGCTTGACGTTTTTTCGTAGGTCGCTGAGTACTTCAGCGTAGGTCTTGCCTTCGGATGGTTTTATTAAAACCGCATGTGATCGGGTTCGTACTCTAGTTTTGTCTGCCTTATTTCGGGCCTGTTCATGTGCCGCCTTTGGCTTGCCTTGCGTATCCTTGGCTTCTTTGTTTTGCCTCGCCTCATTGCCCATGACCGCCTGTAATACACCTAAATGTTCTTGGCTCTTCGCTTTTTTGTGGGAGTCAGGTGCTGCTGGACTTGTGGCGCTTCTCTCTGTTGCGCTGAGTGGCGTCGCAGTCTCTGTCACTGTTTTATGTTGCGATGTGCTCGGTGCACTCGACTTCACTAGTTATCCTCTGCTTGGTCCTGGCATAGGTGATCTCGCCGTCTTTCCGCTTTTTTTAACACTTTGTGGGCTTCACTATCTTTAGGCCCTGTACTTTAAAAAAGTACAAAAGGGTCTATTAAGTTTGTGCAAATGACATTTGTGTGTAACAGGCAGAAGGAGGAGTGGCAGACCCCACAAAGTATATATATTCTTGATCAGGAGCTGAGTCGATCTAGCCATGACCGTCTGTCTGTCCGTCCGTCTGTCTGTCTGTCCGTCTGTCTGTCTGTCCGTCTGTCCGTCTGTCTGTCTGTCCGTCTGTCTGTATGAACACCGAGATCTCGGAAACTATAAGAGCTAGAGACATAATTTTTTTTTTGTTTGGTTCGTGTATTACATAGGCAGGCCAAGTTTATGTTTTTAATTTGATATCTCATCCCCCTCCCCCTCAAATTTACAAAAATATTCTTAGTATATACAGTTTTAGAGTCACTGGATTCATTTTTTGCACGATTAAAGCTTTAGATGCTTTGAATGTTTGGTGCGAGTTGCAGACCAATCGGATAATAAACACCGAAGATATTGGACAAACAATTTTCACTACTAGGCATTTGGGTAGGGGAGGGGGGGAACCACAGCGTACGCGGCCACTAGGGCGTATGCGTGATTTTTGATTGTGAGTTTGAATTTCTGTATGAGTATTGGTTATTGTTTGTATTATAGTATATATTTGTATGAATAAGTGTATGTGTGTGTGTATAAGTGCATGTGTATGTGTATGTGAGTATGTATGTACATATATTTTTGTTTAATCTGGGCACTTAAACATACAAAACGAGAGTATGTTTAAGTGGTCCAGTGATACCAAGCACGGGCTTTATGCTGCTGCTATTATGGACTCCCAGGGCAAATCAAAGTACAGGGTCACCTACTGTCGGTTGCGTCCGACTGTAGCTTTCCGAGTTTTTGTTTGTATTTTAGTATATATTTGTATGAATAAGTGTATGTGTGTGTGTATAAGTGCATGTGTATGTGTATGTGAGTATGTATGTACATATATGCTGCTGCTATTATGGACTCCCAGGGCAAATCAAAGTACAGGGTCACCTACTGTCGGTTGCGTCCCACTGTAGCTTTCCGAGTTTTTTTATATGTTTTTTTGTTGTTGTATTGTTTGGAGTATTCATGCTATATGGGTCCAAATTCCAATAATAAAACAGTTACCTTAGGTTGCCCCATGGGTCCTTTTGCTGGCAGTGAGGTCCAAGCGAGGGTTGATACAAGACTTCTCAACTTCACCTGTTACATTGACTTAACAATGATGTGTGTTGAACGTACTTGAAAATTAGCTAAGTTTTACTAGGACGGAGGCAGTTCTAACATTAGCCCAATCTGGGTAGTCAGGTGACCTATTGTTGTTTCTGTCAGCTGTCTGCCGATCCGGAGAAAGACATCGTGTAATATCCGCCCAATATGGGACAGACGCTAACCAGAAAGCCGCCCGATGCGGAAGCAGACGCGATCTGAATTTTCTTAGTGAGCCCGTTTGGCTGCACTGCCAAGCGCCTTCTCACCTTGGCCAGCCGTTTGTCGGTTGACAGCGTGATTGTTACCGGGATCGCCGCGTGGAGTCAGTGAGATGCTTGGAGTATGTCTACATGGATCGCTCTGGAAATTGTCAAGTTTACCATGTATCCAAAACCCCTGACCCTAATCATCGATGTTTAAAAACATCGAAGTTTAAGTCATCGAGGTATCGAACATCGATGTTTTTGCAGCTCTAACCACTTTTAGATTGTTGGTCTCCTATTGGCACTCATCAAATACTCAGTATGCCACAGCTTCCAAAAACCGTGCACCATGACCTGTAGTTGGCTCCAACGGTGCTGTCTATTAACAATTAAAATTGAAGTTTCTGTCAATGCTGTATTCGGTGTGCAGGTGTCAATGGGTCGAGACTGTCATCACTAGATGAACAATTCCTCAAAAGTAAGGGCAGCTCCTTCTACTACTAGGCGAAAATGCAGTTTAATTGATCGCACACCCGATTTCCACAATTTTGTAGTAATTTCGCTAACGACCTCAGTATGTAAAGCCTTAAGCAGGCCATCCACGTTCGACTTTGTTCGGCGAACATGTCGTGTCCGACAAAATGTTCGTCGTTGGTGGTAGTGTTCGGGTCCACATTTCGTGTTCGACGTTTTGTTCGCGCACTTTCCTTTTGCTCCTTTAAACGATTTATATGGTTGAATTCTTGGCGCTTTGCGAACCACTCTTTCATCCACATTCGAAGCGCAGATCTACTACTACTAACCTTCTTGAACTAACCTCCACGGTTATCAAAATCAAAAGCAAACGGATGTCATTTATACAGACTTTAGCAAGGCATTTGACCATTCCCTTTTACTGTACAAATTAGATCAACTAGGCTTTCCTACTAATCTTATTAACTAGATCTCCGAATACCTACTTAATAGGACTCAGAGAGTTATTTTTAATAGTTCTATTTCTAAACCTGTATCTGTTACTTCTGGTGTCCCGTAAGGTAGCCATCTAGGTCCTTTACTGTTTAACTTATTTATTAACGACCTTCCTACTGTCCTATCACATTCTCTTGTTCTAATGTATGCGGATGATATTAAGCTGTGTATGACGTATAATGACGTCACTTCGCACTTATTGCTGCAGGATGACTTGAACGCTTTTTCGGCTTGGTGTAAGATTAATCACCTTCACCTCAACTACGCAAAGTGTAAGGTCATGACATTTTACAGACGCCAGCCCCAACATTTTAGTTACACGCACGACAGTATGCAACTAGATAGAATTGAGGAAGTAACCGATTTGGGAGTACTTCTTGATCACAAGCTTAAATTCGACAAACATATCATGGTTACGGTCAGTAAAGCTCTTCGAGTCCTTGGATTCATCAAACGATGGTCTAAAGAATTTAATGATCCTTACACTACTAAGATTCTTTATATGTCTCTCGTCCGTCCGATTCTGGAGTACGGATCTTGTGTTTGGTCACCACAATATTCTATACATCAGGACAAAATTGAATCTGTACAAAAGAAATTTTTACTTTTTGCTCTTCGAGGCTTTAACTGGGTTTCTGGTGTTTCTCTACCATCGTACAATAGTAGGCTCCTTCTTATAAACCTTTCATCTTTGTCCAGCCGTCGTACAATGTTAGGCGTTTTGTTTGTAGTTAGACTGTTGCGTGGAGAAATAGATTCTCCAAGTTTACTTGGCAGAGTCAATTTCTGTGTTCCTCTTCGTACCTCACGTAACTTTACTCCATTAACTTTAAATTTTTGTAGTACTAACTTTTCCTTGCATGAACCTTTTCGGATACTCTGCAGTGATTTTAACCGTCTCTATAGAGTATTCGACTATTCCACCCCCATTCATGTCGTCAAGCTTTCTATCCTTTCGTATTTGTCAAATCTTAACACTTATTAATTCTAACAATTAACCATTAACATTGGTCTGATTGGGTTTTTCTGGGTTTTCCCCAATCCAAGCAGCAAATGCTGGACCTCTCATTTGAATTTTTACGTTTCTTTTATCCCCAGATTTAGAGTTAAATATATTATTATTTTTATTTTTACTTTGTAATTTTTTTCTATTAAATTTAAATTAAAATTTTAATTGTAATCTGTCGACTGAACTTAGTCGACATTAAATAAATAAAAAAAAATAAATAAAATAAAAATACTGTGCTTCCTTTTTTCGCTAGTTCTTTTTTATTTATTTTTTTTTCAAAAAAATCAGTTTTGCCATTAAGGCAATTACAGTCTCGGTGTTCGCTGGCATGTTGACTGTACAAACGTGTTTTGCTTTCATTCGCGACTAAATCGCTCTTTTTGTGTTTAACTTACTAACATCGTTTGTGCTTAGATTTCAATTGAATACATAATCAACATTGCGATTAACTTGCATGCGTTTTTTCGCAATACTGGTTCTATATTCTTGATAATTCGATATTTTCTAATTTTGTGTTCAAGCACAACAACAAATTGCATAGCCTTTCTGTTTCTGCATTCGCTGCTAAACAGTTATATTTCGGCTTACTGACCTGCTTTGTTTTTGTGTTTCTATACACTGTGCTCTTATCTGTGCTCTCGCGACCGGTGCTTTGACTAAGTAGTTGGTGGTGGTTTTCGTTGTGCTCGCGCTCGCGCTCGTTTACTTGTCTTTTGTTTTTGTGCGTAAGTACCGTTGGCGTCAGCTATTCAATTAGCCCTAGTTGGCCGCTAAGGTTATTTGTTTTCTTTTTGTATTTTTAAAACCTATTCTTTTTCATCTTCTTCTTTTCCCATTTCAACTTATTTTTTTTTCATTTATTATTATTACATATTCCTTTTTTAATTCCTTAAAATCCATATTTTATTATTATTATGTCTGTCTGTTCACATAAAAAGTGTCAGGTTCCGGCAAACACAAAAATGGGGTTCGTTTGCTGCTGGCTGTGTGAGAATGTCTCACATGAGAAATGTGCCGGTCTAAATGGTCGTATAGCTGATCTGATCGGGTCCAAGTCCGGCCTACGCTGGACTTGTGAAACATGCAAGGGTATGGAAAGGGAGATTTCGGCATTCATAAGGCAGACTAGAGCTGGCTTTAGTGAACTCTCTGGTAACAAAAAAATGCTAACAGATAAGTTCTCGGCGCTGGAAACTCAATTTAAGGGTATGAAGCTCTGTTTTGAGTCTTCTAGGCGCAAGAAGGCAAACCACCGTCTGTTCCTGGATCCGAAGACTCTCTTAGTTCTGGATCACTTGCCCATGTCCGCAACTTCTAGTATTCAAAACAAAAATTTAATCTCCTTTGCGTCCCCACTTCCTCGTAGCAGTAAAGACGTGGACAATTTAAGCATTGTACCCATGGATGTTACCTGTCCGGTCTCTGAGCCGGTTTCAACTGAGGTTAGCGTGACTGAAGTAATTAAGCCAACTAATCCTGTTGAAACTGTTAGGCCGTCAACTATCACGAATGCCTCTATTGGCTTTGTGACAGTTTCTCATAAGGCCTTAGTAGCGATACCACCTAAAAAAACAAATTCTTGTTTCTAGACTTGCCCCTGATACAACATCAGAAGATGTCTTAGCCTATATACAGGCATCTATAAAAGTCAATATCAAGGTGGAAAAATTCAACTTTAGTTATGCTCGGGACATTACGTCGTTTAAAATCACCGTTCCTTCTGAAATTTTTTCTACAATATGTAGTAAGAAATTTTGGCGGGAACATGTATTAATCAAAGAGTTCGAGGTGAAAAAGAAGAAGAAACGGCCCTCTATTAAACTTCCCTCTAGCGCTTCTGATAGTTCAAAAAACTAAACTCTACTCTCCTTCTTGGCTATCAGAACGTTAGAGGTCTTTGTAGTAAACTTTCTACTCTCTATCGCAATAGTCTATCCTTTACATTTAAACCTGGTTAAGACCTGATATTTTAAATTCCGAAATTTTTCAAAATAATTTTTGTATTTATAGACGAGATCGCATGCCTCGTCGTGGTGGTGGTGTTTTAATAGCTGTTGACGCCAGTATTTCGGTGCAACAAATTGAATGTTCTACCGCAGACATTGAATTTGTTGCTGTTAAATTGCATGTTAGTAATATCAATGTGTATATAACTTGCTCTTATATTCCTCCCTTATCGGATTATTCTGTTTACCTGAACCACTTTGCTGCAATTAACTCTATAAATTTTTTACTTTCGGATCGTGATCTCCTTGTCATTTGTGGCGATTTCAATATTGCTACTGTATCCTGGCTCCCAGTTCAGTCCATCGCTTTAACGCCGGTAAGGGCACATGAATTCGTAGATAACTTACTCGATATATCATTGTCGCAGATCAATGGTATCTCGAATTCTCTAGGTAGATTGTTAGATCTGATTTTTGTTTCCGATATTGCTAATTTCTCTGTGACAGGCGCGGATCCCATTTCAGTTCCTGAGGATAAATACAACCCAACGCTAGAGGTGTTGATTGACTTGCCCGTACTGATTTCTGGCCTGAATCTTGTGTCAGGAGAGCGTGTTCGCTGCTTTCGGAAAACCGATTTTGCCAAGCTAACTCAGCTACTATCTCAAACTGATTGGTCGTGCCTTTTCGCATGTAATGACATGGTGAATGCAATCAAAATTTTCTATTCTACACTGAACTCATTGTTCGATGCTTGTGTTCCATCTTGTGTTCCACGGAGATCCTACTCCCCCCGTGGTTTACTAGGGATTTCTCGGGTTTAAAGAATAAAAAATCAAGACTGTATAAAAAGTTTAAGGAGTCGGGATCTTCTCTGGACTTCTCTCGCTATGTCATTGCTCGCTCAAATTTTCTTGCCTTAAATAACCTTAATTATCTTAAATACCTGAAGAGGTGTGGAATTCTGTCTCACCGAGATTCGAAACGTTTTTATGCTTTTTCGTAAACTCGAAACGAAAGTCATCAACATTTCCTGCTTCCGTAGTCTTTGAAAATAGTACGGCTTCTAATGATCGTGCCATTGACGATCTTTTTGCTGACTTCTTTCAAACAACCTATTCCTCAAGAAGCTATCAGCTAGGGCAGTCCTATCCGTACCGGCTCAATGCTTCTAATTGCACTTCAAATCCTTTATTAACCGAACCGTTACTATTGGATGAATTACAGACTCTTAAACCTGTATTTTCACCTGGGCCTGACGGTGTACCTAGTTGTGTACTTAGACACTGTGCTCAAGGTTTATGTAAGCCATTATACAAGCTGTTTTCGTTGTCTGTTGAGTCTTGCTCTTTCCCTACCATTTGGAAAGAGTCGTTTATAATTCCCCTTCATAAAAAGGGAAACAGATCCCAAGCTGTAAATTATAGAGGTATATCCAAGTTGTCTGCTATTCCTAAGTCCTCCAACATTTTTGTAAATCTATCATTTCGCCTACTCAACATGGTTTCGTGAAAAATAGATCGACAACCACTAACCTATTAGAATTGTCCTCGCTGGTCGTAAAAGGCTTTGAAAAGAAAATGCAAACGGATGTAATTTTCACCGATTTTTTGGTTTTTCAAATAAGCTTTTGTTATGGATATTTAACTACCTTAACGGTAGAGTTAAAAAAGTGCATTTTAAGGGCTTTGTATCCAAGCCAGTCTTTGTGACTTCCAGCGTTCCCCAAGGAAGTCACCTTGGTCCCTTACTTTTTACATTATTTATTAATGACTTGCCTAACATTATTACCTTCTCTCGGGTACTTATGTATCCGATGACGAAAAGATTTGTCTGACATTTAATGATCCTCTAGCCAGCCACAGGCTTCAATCCAACTTAGATAGACTTCATTCATGGTGTAGCATCAATATGCTAAACATGAACTGTGGCAAATGTAAAGCAATGTCGTTTTTCAGGGGCTCTCTCCTTTTACATCCATATAAACTTAATGATTACCTTCCTGAGCGAATAGAATTAGTAAATGATCTAGGCGTTCTTTTCGACCCAGAACTTAAATTTAATAACCATATTTGCTCTGCTGTTGGCAAAGCTATGGGAGTCCTTGGATTCATAAAGCGTTGGGCAAAGGAGTTCAACGATCCCTATATCACTAAAACTTTATATATTGCACTGGTACGCCCTATTTTGGAGTATGGGTCTTGTAATTGGTACCCCCAATACAAGATTCACCAGGATAGGATCGAGTCAGTGCAAAAACAATTTTTTCTTTTTGCTTTACGTAGTCTTAATTGGGATATCAACTCTCGCCTCCCCCCATATCGTAGTAGACTTCTCCCTATTAACCTACCATCACTTTCTAACCGTAGAATTATGCTTAGTATAGTATTCTTACACAAACTAATCAGGGGCGAAGTTGACTCCCCTGAACTAACCAGTCACATTAGTTTTTCGAATCCGGTTAGGAATACTAGAAAATTCCTACCGTTATCTCTTCCTCGTTGCCTTACTAATTACTCTCTTCATAACCCTTTTAGAATTCTCTGTATTCCATTCCGTTAATGAAAGTGGCACTTCTTCAACATCTTTCTAGCCTGTAACCTCTGCATGTCAGTAGTTTGTTTTCGCGACCTACCATCTCCCGCTCGTTATGCGGCGCGCCTCTCGGTCGGTTAGGCGGGTTGGTGGGCCACGCATGGCTTGGGTTCGCGCGTAACAAGCCCGTGCTTGGGTTCGCGCGTAACAAGCTCGTGCTTGGTATCGCTGGACCACTTGAACATACTCTCGTATTGTATGTCAACGTCCAGATATATAGAAAAAATGATGTTCGACGACATCATCTTCTGCTTCGCATGAAGAGGCTTGTATACACAAGTATTTGGTTGCTACCAATTTTAAGGAACTGTCATCAGTACTCATCTTAGCTCCCAATATTTTATCCGGTCACTATTTTCTGAAAAGTTTTCTTTTTTAAAGTGTTGCCTCTGTGCTATTATTGCATCCGCACGGGTAGACTGCACTTTGTTAAAAGTTTTATTTTTTTAAATGTAAACTTGCTTGGTCCCTGTTCTGTGGTGGGCGTTGGTTGACGTCGTGGATTTGTGGACATTGCGGATCCTGCTCCAATGCTTTGGTTGCGAGATCTGCATTTGAAGATTTAAGAAAGGCGTCGCTTTTGAAGCGGTGGTCAATAAGAGTTGCGATGCGAGGTACTGTTCGTGTTTCAAAGTTGTCCAATATATCAACTATACCTTGCTTAATATACTAATGTATTAATTTTCCTTTTTGTGTGCTTGCGTTAAATTTACTAATTTTATGATGATTCTCTGTAATAACAAGAATGATCAGCGATATAGAAACCTTTTTGCTAGTTGAAACTGATAAAGTCGCTTCCTGAAAAGGTGACCGCAGTTCCGTTAGCTCATTTAAAACTTCGCGTTCTTCTGCTGAGATCGTGCCGGGGCATTTCGCAATTTTATTAAAGTTAATGTAACATATTCGATTAATTTTAACATTCTTTTTATCATTTCATACGCACTGTTCCATTCTGTTGCTACTTTCTGTATTAATGTAAGCGGCTCTTGTGTATTCTGTGCTTCTTTTAACTTTGCAGCGGCTATTTGACTTTGCTTGAAATAAGTTACTATACTCTTACATTTGGAGAGTATTATATTTACGACTTCCAGTTTTAAAATATCCTGAGCAAGTAGGTTTATAGTATGTGGCAAGTAGGGCAAATGTTTAAATTGCAGAATCTCGCACGCTTTTTTCATGGTGCTGTCATTGTCGGTTGGGACGGTAACTACCTTTGATAACAGATGCCACTTAGCTTATTGAGTCGGCAATATTTTGAGCGTTGTGATTTGTGGCGGTTATCAAAGGAGTTGTAGATAGCACTGCAGAGTTAAATTTAAATTTGTCCGTCACGAAATGACATGTTATAGTAATACTTATAACCATCGTTTGCTGCAGATGTCCAAAGAACTGTTGTTAAACTCACATAAATAACTGCATCCAATACGGAACGCTCTTTAAGCTGCTTCTTGTAGGAGTTCCACAAAACCTTCGTCGTGAACACAACTAAAAAGGCGCACGTCTTTGACAATCATATTCGTGACTTTTTGATCAAGCCTCTTTTTGATCGTTGAGTCACTGCAATAGAACGGCTCCTTGTTTCAAAAAGTTGTCATCGTTGTGGGCATTTCTCCTTTTTCACTACTCACGCGATTTTGATGCATGGGCTTAAGATGGTCAAACAGGTTTGTGGTATTGCCACCGGTCTTTAGCCTTTTAGTCTTTACCACAGTAGTGGCAAATGCCATGCGTGTTGTCATTGCCTTTTTTAAAGTGTTCCCAAACAATTGACCGCTCAACTCTAAAGAATTTGTCGGTTCCGCTCCTAGTAAACAAATTAATAAATAAAGCATGTTAGTGAATTGTAAGTAATGCATGTTATTTCAAAAATAACATAATAAAACAAGAGCTACTGTATTTAAAGTCTTGCCGCAAATTTGTTGCAACATTACTTATTTTTGCGCCACTACTAGAAATCCTATTGGAAAAAAGCTAAAAAATGCCCCTTACAAATTATGTATATGTTTGCTGCCACCAAGCCCAGAGTTGTGTAAAAAAACATCGAAAAACATAAACAAATACAAACACTAACCAATACTCACACATACATTCATATCCGCAATCAAAAATCATGCATACCCCCGAGTGGCCGCATACACTGCGGGTTCCCCTCTTACAGCCCAATGCTAAGTACAGTAAATTGATTATCCAATATCTTAGGTGTTCATTATCTGATTTGGAGCATTCTATGCATCCAAATCAATTGCATCTGCCGATGAATAAAAAGAAGTATTAAGTCTCTAGCTTTGACTTTACGCTGATACTGTTGTATCATTGTGGTCATTTTGCCTTTATACGAATTTTGTGTTTCTGTTTTAGATTTTTAATGCATTCTAGTTTTAGTATATGTTTTAATTTCAAAAATGTAGCACTTTGATGAGGGCTGCGGTAGCACGTCTTGACACCGTTTTAAGAGGAAGTCTATAAAAAATCCAACACAATGTAAAATATGATGTCCCTAGCTCTTACAGTTTACGAAATCTAGGTGTTCATACAGCTCGTCTTCCTGATCAAGAATATATATACTTTGTGGGGTCTGCCACGCTCCTTCTGCCTGTTACATACATTTCTGAGTTGCACAATCTAGTAGACCCTTTTGTACTTTATTAAAGAACAGGGTCTAAAAATGTATTGCGCCTGTGTCCATATCTATTGCATACATATAATATACATAAGTAAAATTGTTTTTGTTTTAATTTCAGATAAAATATATTTATTATCAATGGCCTCTATGGCAATTTGTTATATACATTGTGGGTCTTGCTATTTGGATTAATGGTGAGTATCAACATCAATAATAAAAAGTAAATACAATTTTTAAATTTTTCATATTTATCAATGAAGTGTATTAACAATCGAACACAAACTTGATCTGCTTCCACTATAGGGGCATCTAACTGCTAAATATGATGTCTCTAGCTTTTACAGTTTACGAGATCTAGGTGTTCATACAGACGGACAGACAAACGGACATGGCTATATCGACTCAGCTCGTCGTGCTGATCAAGAATAAATATACTTTGTGGGGTCTGCACGCCTCCTTATGCCTGTTACATACATTTCTGTTTTGCACCAACTTAATAGACCCTTTTGTACTTTTTTAAAGTACAGGGTAAATAGCCTCAAAAGTTACAGTCGGACGCAATCGACAATCGGAGACTTTGCCTTGGGCGTCGATAGCAGCAGCATATCCATACAACAAACACTTATACATAGAAATATACGAGTATGCGCAAATACAAACAGTAACCAATTCTCACACATACATACGTACCCACATGACAAATCACGCATACGGTCTAGCGGCCCAATGCCTAATACAGAAATTGATTATCCAATATCTCCGCTCTTTATTATCCGCTCGGACTGAAAGTTCCACCAAACATTCAATACGCCATAAGCTTTATTCATGCAAAGAAGACAGTGACACCAAAACTGTAAATGCTGAGAATATTTTTGCAAAGTTGAGGGGGAACAAACTTGACCTGCTTATGTAATTCACGAACTGAACAAAAAAAAAAGAATTTTATAATTTTATAGTTTGCGAGATTTAGGTGTTCATACAGTCAAACGGACAGACGGACATAGCTATATCGACTCAGATCGTCGTCCTGATATACTTTATGAGGTCTGCCACGCTTTTTTACTGTACACTTTTTTAAAGTACAGGGACTAAAAACATAATATTAACCAGTATAAATATTTCATGCAAACTAAAGAGTTAACTAGCTAAATTAAATTAACGGTAGCAATTAAACAGCGGTAAACACAAAAAATCGAACAGAATCGCCACGTCTAATTCTTTTCTCAACCGCATTCGCGCAGACAATCGCTCCAGCTGTGTTAACGACTTTGCAATTTCGCCCAAGCCGCTGTCTTTGTCTTACTAAGTGCGAAAAAACTTAAACATATAGCCGCCCTGCTTACGCTTATTAAAATCCAAACGCATTACAACCCGAGGTTTTGTGAAGCTTGCTCGTAAACCTTTGCCCTTTTATCAGAGTTTTGCCTGGAATCCGGAGGTGCACAACGTCTCTGGGGTTTTACGAACTGAGCTAGCCGGGCTATACTCGAAGGTCCTTTGCGTGAACTTCGCCTACGGAAGATCCGTATCTCGTATGCATTGTTTCAGGTATAGCTACAGTTTTGACAATGCAACATATCCGGAATTTCTGAGCAAACTTGTCATTGAAGTACAAAGTTCCTTCTGTAAAACTATCCTGGGACCTCCATTTCTAAATGAACTTTTGCGCATTCTTAGGCAGTCCTCGGTTCTCTTCTTGTTGTAGCTTCCTAACAGCATTTTGCTCTGTCTGACTCCCTGAAATGTTTCCCAGCATTCTTCGCGGTCCCTTCGTGCCTTAGAGTTTATTCTTTGTCTGACAAACTTGAGTCCAAGACCGCAGATGGGTTCTGGTCCCCTTCCTGGCTAAATCAATTTGTGCTTTGATAGTAGCTTGACTGTCTCAGATGGATGGCTATCTCTTTACCGGAGTACTCTCGGTCAATATTGAAGGTAGCGCATCTTTCAATTGCATTTATCTCCGCCTGGAAAATGATGACATATTTTCCAAGAGATTCATGGAATTTGCATCCAGGCCCGCAGACTCCCGAGCCTGCTCCTTCACCTGTTAGTGAGCCGTCCGTACACCACCTGATAGCGTGAGGTTTCACGTTGTAGGCGTTGGATAGGCCCTTCCACTCGTTTTTGACGCTCATTTCGACTTTGAAATGTTTTTCAAAGCTATACCTTGTGATTCCCTCATCCTGTGGAAATTGTGTTAGTATCTTAGTAGCCGTAGCTGCTGATTTTCGGTCTGTTTAATGTGGGTGTGTAGAGGCGTTAGCCCCAATAGAATGTCTAGCGCAGCTGAAGGACAGGTACGCATTGTCCCTCTGATGCATGAACAGGCGAACCTCAGTAACTTGGCCAGTTGCTTTCTGGTGCACACCAGGTTAGTACGTTCTGCCCAGACAACTGCCCCATAACAGACTATTGGTTTGATCATAGTCTCATACATCCACATCAATATCTTTGGAGATATCCCCCAATTTTTCCCAGCAAGCCCTCTGCAGCTCATCAGCGCAAATATGGCTTTACTAGTGACTTGGTCTTGCACTTGACTTCTCTGGAAATTGGTATAGTAATCTCCCCTATAGTTATTGGTCGAATGGTTAGTGGTTTATATCGTCTGGTGAAAGCTACAATCGTGGTTTTGGCTGGGTTAATGCTAAGGCCCACATCTCTTCACCATGACTTACTTAATCGCAGCTCTAGGGTGCCCATGTCACATAAGGTATGCAAGAATTTGGTAATGATCAAGATGGTAATGTCATCAGCATAGCCTTAACATTAAATACCACTTTCCGATAATTTGTTTAGTAGCTCATTAACTACCAGACTCCACAGGAGTGGTGAGAGGACGCCACCCTGCGGACAGCCTCTGGTAGTCTGGGCTTTACTGTTGCCGCTGCCGCTGATCAAAACCTCGGCAATCCTAGTGTCTAGTAGCTGTCCTAACCACTTTATCCTTGGTCAACATTCCTGATATCTAATGCTCTCTTTACCACCTCATGTCAGGTGTTATCGAAAGCACCCTCAATGTCAATGAATGCGCAGAGCCCTACCTCTTTAGCAGTTATGGATTTATTTATTTACGTGTTGCAGTTGCCGTAGCAGAGCAACCGCGCGGTGTCTCTTCCTCTTCCTCTTCCATCCGGTCCTCTTCCATCCGGTCTGCCATATCAGTTGCGGTGAGATTCCGCGTGTTTATTTTAAAATTATTCTTGACCATATAAGACCCACGAGTGTGGGGGAAGGAATGTGCGCCGTGCCATAGCTACCGTTAGCACGATAAGTCCTTTATACTCATTGTGCGTCGATAATAGCAGCAACATATATGTATGTACATACTCACATACACATACACATGTACTCATACATACACACATACACTTATTCATACAAATTTACACGCAAATACAAACAATAACCACATACTCATATAGAAATTGAAACTCACAATCAAAAATCATGCATACGGTCTAGTGGCCGCGTACACTGTGGCTTCCCCTCTCCAAACATTCAAAGCATCTAAATCTTTATTCATGAAAAAAATGAATCCAATGACTCTAAAACTGAAAATGCTAAGAACGTTTCGGCAAATTTGAGGGGGAGGGGGATGAGATATCAAATTAAAAACATAAACTTGGCCTGCCTATGTAATACACGAACCAAACAAAAAACGAATTGAGTCTCTTATAGTCTCCGAGATCTCGGTGTTCATACAGACAGACGGACATGACTAGATCGACTCAGCTCATCGTCCTGATTAAGAATATATATACTTTATGGGGTCTGCCACGCCTCCTTCTGCCTGTTACATACAAATTTCCTTTGCACAAACTTAATAGACCCTTTGCAGTTTTTTAAAATACAGGGTCTAAAAACAGTTTTGCCTAAAGTTTTTAAGCGAAGTGGTCAGCGAAAGACATAATAAGCAAAAGGGAACCGAAAAACAGTGTTTTGCTCTGAAGAAAACAGAACAGAAGGTGCCTTTTCGCACTATGTTTTCTGAGTTGGACTAACTTAAGTTTATTCATAAAACATTACATTAATTTTAAAAATCAATAGCCCCATTTTCAGATGGATCGTTTCTACCAGAAAATGACGCTCCCACTATAGCACCAAAATTTTTATCAAGAGGCCACCTTTACAAGGTTATTGTTGGTGAAACTATTGAACTTCCATGTAAAGTACAAAATCTAGGATCCTATGTACTTTTGTGGAGGAAAGGATCATCAGTTCTTACTGCTGGTCATTTAAAAATAACACGAGATCAAAGATTTAAAATTGTTGGAGACTACAACCTACAGATCAATGGTGTGAAAACTCAAGATGCCGGTGATTATATATGTCAGCTTGGAGATCAAGAAAATCGAGATCAAGTTCATACTGTCGAAATATTAGGTATGGCAACAATAAAATATCTCCAAAATGTGATTACATTTATAATTTACTATCAATTCAGTTCCTCCAACATTGAGAGCGCTTCCTCATAATGGTCAAGTCACTGCACGGAAAGGAAGCACAGTCACTTTGGAATGCAAGGCATCTGGAAATCCAGTACCCACAATATACTGGTTTAAGAAAGATGTTTATTCTGGTCCTACTCACTTGTCAGATAGCTCGACACTGATTTTAGAGAATGTGGATAGACATCATGCCGGCACTTACCAATGTTCTGCTGATAATGGTGTTAAAGAACGAGTTTCTATGGATATTCAACTCACAATACTATGTAAGTTATGGTTACCAGCTGTAATAGCGCATTTTCTTAGTGTCGTATTGACAAAAATAAGTAAATTTGAAATTGCTTGCTCCGGATTTCGCTTTTTATTTGTTATTAGAACGTATAAAGTACGATAGATATTGATGAATATCAATAAAAAAAAGCTTTGTAATTTGTACATAATCGGCCACTGAAACACCCGATTGTTTCTAACAATTTACGATGTTAACGCTGTTACGCACGCACGAATTCAATTTTTGTGGTTGTCCAGCACAGTTTAAATTTAAGGCAAGTTCATTAAATACTTCATTATAAAATATATACAATAAATTTTCTTATCCGGAATATTATGGCAAATTTATTTCAAAAGATCAATAAATATATAAAAAAAAAAAATATCTTGCATGTTTCTCAGTTCTTGCCTCTACTTCGATTTACTTTGCAACTCACTAACTGAAAGTTTAGAAAATTCAATTGGTAAATATCTGTTATAGCGGCGTAACTCCGATTTTTAAAAAACCATATATAGGGTCTCCGATTTATCATTAATTATGGTGAAAAAATTATGTTGCGGAAAAAGGTTTAGTCAGGAAAAATCGTCAAGTTTTAATTTGTAGATGCAGTTTTCCCTTACAAATGATCATTTGCCATTCAGGGCATCCATAAATTTGGCTATTTTCACATTTATTGAATGTGTTAAGGTACATTAAATATATATTTAGTATGTATGTGTACATAAAATAATTAAGACAACGAAAAGCAAATATCTCATTACAAAATAAATATTGTATGTATTATGTTGGTAATGTAGCACCTCCGGAAATAACTGTGGAAAAGGCTTGGGTTCATGCCGCCGAAGGATATGACGTAGAACTTGTTTGTATGGTTCATGGGGATGTCAACTCTGAAGTAAGTTTGAATTCAACTAATTAACTATGTTATGCATATATTATAATTAAAATTTTTTTTTCAGATGTTATGGTACCAAAATTCATTCTTATTAGATCCAACTGATCGCCGTTCAATGTACCCTCACGACGATCGATACAGTCTCATCATTAGAAATTTTCAAACTACCGATTTTGGGAATTATAGTTGTGTTGCTGACAATGCATTGGGAAGAACTAAAAAATATATTGAGGTCTCTGGGCGCCCTGGCCCAGCAGACTTTATTTCTCCGGCTTTAAGTGGATTTCTAGACCATTATAATTTGACATGGACAATCGAATCTATTCCACCCTTAGATGAAATAAAGCTCTTATATAGACGGCTTCTGGTAATATACACTTGTGCTATTTCGGTACCAATAAAATAATAAATACATAATATCATTTCTATAATTTTTCAGATGAACGAAACGTATCAGCATCCGGGAAAATGGCATGAATATCACATTAAACCCATCCCAATTCGTACTGATGGGACACATTATTTAATGTCATATGTTGTAAAGAATCTGGAACACAATGCAGTGTACGAAGCGATTGTGCAAGCCAAAAATAAATACGGTTGGAATGAGGTTAGAGTATTAATTGTTATAAATAAATATCAGTCACATTAACCATAATTAAATCAGGGATGCATACCGAATATTTTTTTGTTTTTTGATGTTTTTATTTCCGATACAGTGGCACGAACCATATTTTATAACTTGTTTTGGCTCGAACATTTTTGGTTTAACATCTCTAGAGTTTGGTTTTGGTTCGGGTTCTAGACCGGCTGTATGTTTAGTTATACAACCAAGTAAGAAACTCTGTACTTTCCTTTGCTGCAGGATACACATTAACAAAACATATACATATGTACATACATACAAATAGAAGAGTACACACACAAGCTAAAAAACACTCACGCATACTCACATGCTCATGCACATATCGCAAAGCCACATGCATACACGCATATACTATATGTACAAACACTTACGTACATACATACATTGAATTAATGCCCGCACTGCTTCCCCCTGCCAAGAACAGAAAATTAATTATCGAATATCTCCGGTGTTCGTTATCCGATTGTGCCACAATTTACAGGACATATGTATAAAGATTACACTAAAGCACAAGTTTTTAGCAGTTTGTGCGGGAGGGAGGGAGATATAAAAAATCTAACACTAACTTGACATGCTTGCACTATAGAGGCATCTAACTCCTAAATATGGTGTCTCTTACAGTTTACGAGATTTAGGTGTTCATACATACGGACATGGCTATATCGATTCGGCTTGTCGTCCTGATGTAGAATATATTTACTTTGTGGGGTCTGCCACTTCTTCATCTGCCTGATACGTACATTTCTGAGTTGGATAAACTTATTAGACCCTTTTGTTCTATTTCAAAGTGCAGGTTCCAAAAATACGGAATATGATCAACTGATTTTTATGTTTTTATGTGTTCTAAACACAAAATATATTCCAAAACAATTCATGCACTAGCATTTTGGAAGCGAATATGTACGAAAAGAAATTTGGTTTAGTGCGTACTAAGCAATGTATTTAATATAAAATAATATTTTAGTGAGGGAGAAACCTGACTTTTTAGACCCTGTACTTTAAAAAAGTACAAAAGGGTCTATTAAGTTTGTGCAAGCCCGAAATGTATGTAACAGGCAGAAGGAGGCGTGGCAGACCCCATAAAGTATATATATTCTTGATCAGGACGACGAGCTGAGTCGATCTAGCCATGTCCGTCTGTCTGTCTGTCTGTCCGTCTGTCCGTCTGTCCGTCTGTCCGTCCGTCCGTCTGTCCGTCTGTCCGTCTGTCCGTCTGTATGAACACCTAGATCTCGGAAACTGTAAGAGCTAGAGACATCATATTTGGCAGTTAGATGCCCCTATAGTGCAAGCAGATCAAGTTTGTTTTAGATTTTTGATACCTGTCCCCCCTCCCCCAAAAACCGCGAAAAACTGCCACGCCCACAATTTTAAAGATACAAACTTGTGTTTTGGCATACGAAATTCTTATTATAATCTTTATCTGTACTGTAAATTGTGGCTCAAACGGATAATAAACACCGGAGATATTCAAGATTCAATTCCCAGTACTAGGTAAGGGGGGAGCAGCGCGAGCGTATGTGTGGTTGCGTGCGACTTTACGATATGTGTGTATGTGTGAGTGTTTGTTAGTGTGTGTGTGTGTGCGAAGGAAAGTACAGGGTCTCCTACTGTCGGTTGCATCCGACTGTAGCTTTCCGAGTTTTTTTTTTCTAAATTTGTTTAAAAACAAAAACAGGAAGGTAATTTTCGGATTAAGCAGAGCCGAAATCATAAAGATTACATGATTACATTTTTAGCATTTTTTTTTTGTAGACCTGTGTAATTATTCAATTGTTATTCATACTTAATAATAATTATTAAATCAAAAATCCTAATACAATTTAAAATAATATTAATTTAAGTTAACATAAACTTTTTTGTGAATGCAAACAAAAAGTTTGGGTTTTATTATTTCATTACATTTTTCAATGCCCGGTTCGGTTCAAAGCTACAAAATTTTGGAATCCTGGTTTCAAACCAGTTATGCACAAGCCATGATTGCATCCCTGAATTAAATAATTACGAATTTAGATTTAAATGAGAAGCTTTATTTTATGCCCTTCCACAAATCCAATATTTTGTTTTTTTTTTATGTCAAGCCTAAGTGTTGGTATACAGAAACGATATACATATGTATGTATGTATGTATGTATAATACGGACGCTCTCTACGCTCAAAATGTTTGTTATCGAACGAATTCTAAAATCTGTCCGATTCGTCGAATTCCTTATCATTTGATTTGGCCTGCTTTTCAAACTGATGTCAAGTCCAATAAAAAAGAGCGTGAATTTTCTGGAACTATATACAATATTGCAGGACAGTTTCATTAATAAATTAATATTAAAGATTATTAGTTCGTTGTCAATGTTATTGACCGAAAATTACATATGCAGTAGAATTAATAATAGATCTTGTTACGGTCACCAACGTTCTTCTTCTATAAATAAATTCATGAATAAACAGAAGGTAATATAACATTAAAGTTATTTTTTGAAAAACTTTAATATAATGTTTCCGCCATTTCGCGCTTTAAATTTGTCAGTAGTTTTATCGGCTAATTAACGATAACGTTGGGACACGACCTTTTAGAATTTTTGTATTTCATCGACTTATCGTACTATGATTTGGTAACATTTTGCACGAATGCTACTTTTCCTAACGGCTAGTCGGCATACATATGTATGTATACTCGGAGACGAATGGACATTTTGCAAAATGCGGACGATGTTTTATTGCGAATATATGGATGCATATTACATATGTATTATAAAAACTAAAGCTATTTTTGGTAAATATCTGTTATAGTGCCGTAATTTAGATTTAAAAAAAAACAAAGCAGGAAGAAGCCAATTAAGTTAGTCAAATCCCTCGTGTAAAGTTAATTAAATCCAAATAACACAAGCAATTTATTTTTTAATTTTTTAAGTGTTTTGACTGCAATGTAATTTTAACTTTCCCCTGTGTACCACACATGCTTCTAGCTTCTGCATTGTGCGGCTGCCTGGCACTGTTCACAATCCGCAAATAGTATGAAAAAAAAAAAACCGAAAGCTACAGTCGGCTGCAACCGACAGTAGGAGACCCTGTGCTTTATTTTGCAGACACACGCTAAAAACACTCTACACGACCAAATACACACATATCGTAAAGTGAAACGCATTATGTTACACTAAGTGCATGCTGGCACTGTTCCCCCCTTGCCAAGTAGAAAGTTAAATCTTGAATATCTTCGGAGTTTATTATGTGTTATGGTTACTATAACACGTTTGTATCCTGAAGTACAAGTTTGTATCTTTAAAATTGTGACTGTGGTGGTTTTTCGCGGTTTTTGGGTGAGGGGGGGGGGGGGGGCAGGTATTAAAAATCTAAAACAAACTTGATCTGCCTACACTATAGGGGCATCTAACTGCCAAATATGATGTCTCTAGCTCTTACAGTTTCCGAGATCTAGGTTCATACGGACGGACAGACGGACAGACAGACGGACGGACGGACGGACAGACGGACATGGCTAGATCGACTCAGCTCGTCGTCCTGGTCAAGAATATATATACTTTGTGGGGTCTTTTCCAACAAATAAATTTATTTTTACATAACTCTTGACAATTAGGACCCTTTTTATGGTATTCTTCCATTTTTAATCTGAATTACGGCTTTATAATAGATATTTTTCACTGTACTTATTTTTATATGAAACTGTATATTTAAAAACATATCTCAATTCCTCAATTCATTCTAGATCAGCGATATTCATCAGTTTTATACACGCAATCACGACCTTCTTCTTGACATTGATATGGAGTATAAAATAGGAATTTCATCTTGTGAAAAAGTTTTAATGACTAAGGCCGCAATAACTTTACCTTTATTATTAATAATAAATAAGCTTACATTTTGTATTTAAGTATGTTCGGTTATTAACAAATATAATTTCAAAGGTGCCTTACTATGTATTTAGAATATGTAAATATTATTAAATCAAGTTCATACAAAAATGACTAAAATTATGTTAATAAGTCAATCTGTAAAAATATCTAATATTATTAGAGTATTAGTTTAGTGTCTTTTTAATGCAAAATGTCACAATTTTAAGATTAATTATTTAGTGCTTAATTTATGGCTTAAGAAACTTTAAGCGTTAAGAGTTAATCAAAAATGCTAAGTATTTAAAACATTTTAAAAGCATATGTACAATATCAGACCCACCCTTCAACGACCTTAGATTTTAAATTGATACAAAAAATACTGTATATAATGTAATTTATTGTTATTTTAATATTGGAAATTTAAATTTTTTCGGTATCATCATTTTATTATTTTAGATCAGCGGTGGGCACGAAATTCAAAATCGGGAGCACTCTAACAACAACAATGCATTAATCTCGTATCAACACAATTTTCCAAACTATAATTGAAAAAAAGAAAAAAAAACTGACACTGCTAGGAACGAAAGACAATTATATAAAAAAAATAATTATAAAATTTAACAATTGCTTAAAATGAGAAAAGCAACATTTTTTAACAGTGTTTAGCGTGATCTTTAAGTTGAACAACGTCAGTCAATGTGGGCCTTTTAGTGATCTTACTAACACTTATCGCTAGAGAGCGCTGCTTGTGCGCCGGGCTGACTCCGCTTACTAAAAAATAGCGGAAGGAGCAAGACCGTGCCCACCGCTATTTTAGTAGAAAAAGGAAATATTCCAACTTCTGTTCTATTCTATTAAAGAAAATGTGTAGTGATAAAAAAATACGCATATAGACAAAAGAAAGTTTTATGGACCCCATCGAAATACTATAAATATTTACATATGTATTTTTGATTAGGACGACGAGCTGAGTCAATATAGCCTGTGCGTCCATTTGCCCGTCGTCACTTCCGTTCGTGCAATGATTGATTTGGATTAACAGGCTACAAAATCGGATATGGTCTTCGCGGCCAACAAATGAAACACTGATTTCTGCGAAACTTGAGGGAATATTTCGATGAGACTAATTTTTAATTGGCTTGCAAAATATAAACACAACAAAGGTCTATGTTTTCGTTCCGAACGTACTAAAAAGTAAATTGTTGGATTTGTAGTTTAGCATGGTGCACAGTTACGACCGTTTAAGGACCTTTTTTACTCATTTTCGGATTGACATATTCGGGGGTGGCACAGAAAACTTTAGAGGTTTTGGTTTGGACTGGTTTACAAATCTCTCAAACTATAACGTAAATGCCGCAGAACTTTGAGCTTTTTTTTTTTTGGGAGAGCTACCATCGTTTACAAAAAAAATAATGTTATAAAATGTATTCTTATTTTTGTCGTTTTTTTTTACCGTTTTATTCGATAAGTCGGAAAATAATAGTATTAATTTTAATCGCTTTAAATTGTCACTTGTTAATTTATGGACTGTCGCTCGTCTGGTAAGCACTGTAAGTTGCCACTTAATGCCAAAAATTTTAATTATTACGCACTTACAGCTGCATGCATATAAAATTAAATAACTTCTTTTTTATATGTATATTTGACGTACAAAAAGGCAAAATTGAGTGACATATTGAAGACTCCGAATAATTGTAAATTATTCCAAAATTAGATGGCAACTCGCTTGATCAAGACGGTTTCGTATTGTTACAAATGTTACGAACGACAATATTGCACTTCACAATAGAGTTTTTATAAAGTTAAAAGTTATTAATGAAAAAATGTTTAATGTTTAATTGCATTTATGCAGATATATCGGACATTTTACGACCTTTCCAAAACAGTAACTCCTTCTATGCATAACAAGTATTATATTGCTGAAATTGAGCAACTTTCTACCTATAATGATAGAGATTTCCAAACCAGCTGTGTCTGTGGCACCTAAAACCAACGAAGGTTGATTTTCGTTTAGTTTCGGTGGCAACTCTGAATGTATACTCAAAACTGAACGATTATTTCCAATGTAAAGTAACCCAATTTCAGTGCCTACTTTCGGCAAAAAGCAGTTCATGGCTAAAATTGTATTGAATCAACGTTTCAAACGCTACTTGAATGAAGTCGATCAGTTACAAATGTTAGAGTTATTTAAATCTCATATTTGATTGATATTGGCCTTGTAGAATAAAAGCGCTAGCGATTACGTATTTTTTTTGACAATAGCAGAGCTATTGCCTCTGCAGTTATCACACTTTTTGGTAATGGGATCCTCCCTATAGCAGTATCGTGAAGTGCAGGATGTGCGGGATGTGTTGCCGTATTCCTGACAAATTGGTGTATTGTACAGGCTTATGTGGCTCTTTTACGGTGCTTCTTCACTGCAGTAAGAACCGTAAATTGTAATTTAGATGCACTTCATTATGCTTTAGAGCCTTACTTCTAGGCCAAGTTCTATCTGAGGATGTGGTTTCTGTCCTTGTTTAAGATATTTAGGACTATTTTCACGTTGAATCCTTTCTCTTTAAGAGCTTCTGCGACTTCGGTAGGTGAACTATCGGACTCAATACCCTTTAGTATAACTTGCCGGATATTGATGCTTTTTAATTGACGTAGATTTTCTTTTTGCTCTCGTTGGAATTTAAAGTTTTGTTTCATGTGTGATTCTTCTTGATTAAGGGAATTATTTGGAAATTGTCTTTTCCAATAAGTCCAATTATTATGTTGAGAAGAGCATTGGAATTCTTGTCTCGGATATATATTGGTGGCGGCTTTGGCTTCTTTTTGTCCCCTTCAGCAGCAAATCGGTTATCATCAATAGGTTTCTTCATCTCGACTGATGCCCGGCCATTCATTTTCGATTTATTGCCTGTATTGTTGCAGTCCATACCAGTTTATAATGTCGACCTTTGTTTTGGTCTCGGTGAAGTGGGGCATTATTGTTATTTACATTACTGACTCAGCAGAAATAGATATCGTCGATGGTACGGTTTAAACGGCTGATATTGTTGCATTTGCAGATTTAATGAGGTCACTGTGCTGGTATTGTAGTGCAAGCATAAGTGCATTTGTTGCGAATTTTTTGCTTACTGAAGCAAAAGGTGGCAGCGACAAGGAGCAAGAATGCGCTCTTTCGCGCGTTACGCGTTTAAGCCTATTGGACTCTTAATAAATAATGAAGTATGTACTGCGCATTGGCAATGGGCTCGTCTATGATTTGACTCATTATTAGACCCTGTACTTTAAAAAAGTACAAAAGGGTCTATTAAGATTGTGCAAGTCCGAAATGTATGTAACAGGCAGAAGGAAGCGTGGCAGACCCCATAAAGTATATATATTCTTGATCAGGACGACGAGCTGAGTCGATCTAGCCATGTCCGTCTGTCCGTCTGTCTGTCCGTCTGTCTGTCCGTCTGTCCGTCTGTCTGTCCGTCCGTATGAACACCTAGGTCTCGGAAACTGTAAGAGCTAGAGACATCATATTTGGCAGTTAGATGCCCCTATAGCGCAAGCAGATCAAGTTTGTTTTAGATTTTTGATACCTCCCCCCCCTCCCCCAAAAACCGCCACGCCCACAATTTTAAAGATACAAACTTGTGTTTTGGCATACGAAATTCCTATGATAATCTTTATCCGTGCTGTGAATTGTGGCTCAATCGGATAATAAACACCGGAGATATTCAAGATTCAATTCCCTGCATTAGGTAAGGGGGGAGCAGCGCGAGCGTATATGTGGTTGCATGCGACTTTGCGCTATGTGTGCTTGTGTGAGTGTTAGCGTGTGTGTGTGCAAAGGAAAGTACAGGGTCTCCTACTGTCGGTTGCATCCGACTGTAGCTTTCCGAGTTTTTTTGTTTATTTAAGGTACAATTGTCTACGAAATAGTTATTTATTGTTTTTGCACTAATAATAGCACAAAAAAAAAAATATGTTTATGTGACTTTTCATCGCATTAAGCGACTCTTCAACTTTAATTTAGTTATACAGGCATTCTCCGGTTTTCACTTAAATTTTACGGATTACTTTTTGCCAAAAATAAGTAAATTCAAAAGTTGCGTGCTCCGGTATTCACTATTTTTCTCATATAGGAAAGTATGGCATACGAAATATTTTTGTTAATATCGATAAAAACAGGTGTTTGATTGAATGAATGAATTCGACTTGTTTCTTTGTTTTATGTTTGTCTCAAAAAATATATGAATTAAAATACATTTATGCTCTTCTATAAATATTTAATTTAAATACCAAAAGTTTTGTAATAAGCGGCGGCTGACACAGCCGATTGTTCTTGAAGAGCTGTTAACTTTTGCTGCTGCTTTGTTTAGAAATAACGATGCATTTATGAGCAATATTGCTTTTAATTGTTCAATACGTTTTACATCATTATTTTAACAATCCATATACTTTTACATTCATAAAAACTCGGAAAGCTACAGTCGGACGCAACCGACAGTAGGTGACCCTGTACTTTGATTTGCCCTGGGAGTTGATAATAGCAGCAGCATATATGTACATACTCACATACACATACACATACACATGCATATATACATATGTGTGTAAACACACACTCATACACTTATACATACAAATATATAATAAAATACAAAAAATAACCAATACTCATACAGAAATTCAAACTCACAATCAAAAATCACGCATACGCCCTAGTGGCCGCGTACGCTGGCTTCCCCCCCTCCCCTAGCCTAATGCCTAGTACAGCAAATTGTTTGTTAAATATCTCCGGTGTTTATTATCCGATTGGGCTGCAACTCGCACCAAACATGCAAACATGCAAACTTTAATCCTAAAAAAAATGAATCCAGTGACTCTAAAACTGTATATACTAAGAACATTTTTGTAAATTTGAGGGGGAGGGGGATGAGATATCAAATTAAAAACATAAACTTGGCCTGCCTATGTAATACACGAACCAAACAAAAAAAAATTACGTCTCTAGCTCTTATAGTTGCCGAGATCTCGGTGTTCATACAGACGGACAGACAGACAGACAGACGGACATGGCTAGATCGACTCGGCTCTTCGTCCTGATCAAGAATATATATACTTTGTGGGGTCTGCCACGCCTCCTTCTGCTTGTTACACACAAATGTCATTTGCACAAACTTAATAGACCCTTTTGTACTTTTTTAAAGTACAGGGTCTAAAAATCAATACAAGAAGTGTTCAAAAAAAAAAAATACCACGTTCCTAGCGATGAGCTGGCAGCCCCTGCAATTATATCGGATATCGTTCCAAATACCGATGTTATCGCACGCACGAATTCACTTTTTGTTGTTGCCCAAAATGTAGCTTTCCGAGTCTTTTTTTTTACTGCACTGTTATCAATTTCGGAGCGCACGAAACAAATTGCTGACATTACGATCGCTAATTGATGGAGAGAAAGAGATTGAAATGGATAAAATAAATGGAAACATGATACATGTACTGCATTAACAATATATTTTTGTTTTAATCCGCCATGCACACATTTTAAAAGTGCTATACACCTATCCCTCGCTTTGCGTCGGGGATACGTTCCAAAAAAATACGACGCAAAGTGAAACGACGCAAAGTGAATTAGGATTTTCTATAGCAAACCATGTAAAGTTCGAAGATTGGTTCCAGGGTTACGAAAATACTACTTTTTAAAAAGAAAATTGAGCAAAGTGATCATTAAAATAAAGCCAAAATAACATTTCATTTTATTACATATTATATACATAAAAACAAAAAGAAACTAATTCATTGAAAACAAAATAAATTCTTCAATTACATACTCAATTATGAAAAATAAAATTAGAATTAATCACTTTCTGACGATTCTTTAATGTCTGCTGTCGTAGGCCGAATTTCTTAAAAAAAAAATTGGTCCAATGTTTGCTGAACATTTTTTTTTTAAGCGTGAAATACATTTCCTTGTAGCAATTTATATTCGTAGCTACTGCCTGGGACACTTTAAGACTCCTTTCGCCGTCGGGATCGTTTTTTAATAAAATATCCATACATACCTTCGTCAATCAAACACATCGCTTTGGAAATCATTTGGGAGGTTAAATTTTGTTCTTTTGAGATTTTTATTGAACTGTCAGAGCCATCTTCTTCATTAGCAATTTGCAATTCCAGTTGCAAAAGTTCTTCATTGGAGAATTCTTGGTTGTGCGAGTTTAGCAATTCAATTATGTCAGTCTCCTCCATACCTTCAAAATTCGACTTTCTAGCTAAATTAGAAATTTCATGACGAACAGCTTCCAAAACAACGCAACATCGAAAATCTAACGACGCACAATGAAAATTAGTTCTAATTAAGAAGCGACGCAACTTCGAAAAAACGCAAAACGAAACGACGCAAAGCGAGGGATAGGTGTATATATAAAAAGCCACAAGTAAAGCAAATTTATTTACCAGTTAAAATCCGGGAGAATAAAATAAAGTTATCGGTAGTTGCGTTTTGTGTGGACCTCAAATCAGATGTTCTCAAAAACGAAATAATGAACAGCCAATTATTTCCCACAGATGAGTGAGAAGTAAAAGGGCCATATAGCCAAAACTTATATCTCAAAAGAAATAAAGTCTTTATAGCCAAGAAAGAAATGCATTTAAAAGCGTTTGGAAATGTTTAGCACTTTTTAGACCCTGTACTTTAAAATAGTACAAAAGGGTCTATTAAGATTGTGCAAGTCCGAAATGTATGTAACAGGCAGAAGGAGGCGTGGCAGACCCCACAAAGTATATATATTCTTGATCAGGACGACGAGCTGAGTTGATCTAGCCATGTCCGTCTGTCCGTCTGTCCGTCCGTCCGTCTGTCCGTCCGTATGAACACCTAGATCTCGTAAACTGTAAGAGTTAGAGACATCATATTTGGCAGTTAGATGCCCCTATAGTGCAAGCAGATCAAGTTTGTTTTAGATTTTTGATACCTCCTCCCCCTCCCCCAAAAACCGCAAAAAATTGTCACACCCACAATTTTAAAGATACAAACTTGTGCTTTGGCATACGATAATCTTATATATGATAATCTTCATCTGTTCTGTGAATTGTGGCTCAATCGGATAATAAACACCGGAGATATTCAAGATTCAATTCCCTGTACTATGTAAGGGGGGAGCAGCGCGAGCGTATGTGTGGTTGCGTGTGACGTTGCGCTGTGTGCATGTGTGAGTGCCTGTTAGAGTGTGTGTGTGCGAAGGAAAGTACAGGGTCTCCTACTGTTGGTTGCATCCGACTGTAGCTTTCCGAGTTTTTTTTATTATTTAATTTAGTTTTATATTGTATATTTTTATTTGTATTTAAGCAAAGCGAGGCTAGTGAAATGGTGTGACCTTAGACCATTAAATTAAATTAAATAATAAAAAAAACTCGGAAAGCTACAGTCGGATTCAACCGACAGTAGGAGACCCTGTACTTTCCTTCGCACACACACACGCTAACGAACATGCACACATGCACACATATCGTTAAGTCGCATGCAACCACACATACGCTCGCGCTGCTCCCCCCTTACCAAGTGCAGGGAATTGAGTCTTGAATATCTCCGGTGTTAATTATCAGATTGAGCCACAATTCACAGCACAGATAAAGATTATCATAAGATTATCGTATGCCAAAACCAAGTTTGTATCTTTAAAATTGTGGGTGTGACAGTTTTTTGCGGTTTTTGGGGGATGGGGGGCAGGTGTCAAAAATCTGACACAAACTTGATTTGCTTGCACTATAGGGGTATCTAACTGCCAAATATGACGTCTCTAGCTCTTACAGTTTCCGAGATCTAGGTGTTCATACAGACGGACAGACGGACACGGCTAGATCGACTCAGCTCGTCGTCCTGATCAAGAATATATATACTTAATGGGGTCTGCCACACCTCCTTCTGCCTGTTACATACATTTCGGACTTGCACAATCTTAATAGACCCTTTGTACTTTTTTAAAGTACAGGGTCTAATGAGCGCTTTCCGAGTTCGAAGTTCGTTATAAAAATTTATTTTACGCTCGTCTAGAAATAGGCCTTTACACTCAACCCTAGAGAGAGAACACGGACGAAACGAAAAATAGATTTGCTAACAACTTAAAAACTCTTTTCTAAAGCTGAGTTTTTTTTCTACTTATAGTTCAAAAACTATACTGTTTATTCGCTTTTACCTAATGGCTTGCAACAGTTTATAAGCTGTATTTTTAATACAACTGATCATTTCTCATCGATAAATTCGGCGTAGATTGATAGCTGTATAAATGCCGAATTGTAAACTCGTGTGTTAAAATTTGTGTACTTTAAGGTTTATATCGATTTGCAATTGGAGGAGGCTTTCAAAATTTCAAGTAAACCTGATGAATTGACTATTTTGACGTGTTCATCCAAATGGATAAATGGCTATATCGATTCTGCTCGTTCTGCAACAGAATTTATAAACAGAGTTGGGTTTTGTTTTAAGAGTTGAGTTGGGTTTTTGTTTAAGAAAGAAGTGGATATTAATTTGAATTTTACAAATCAAGGCAATCTCAAATCAGACATATGTATATGGTTTGAATGTTATTTTGAATTAAATTTATTAGGTTTTCCGTTTATTTATAAAAATATGATGTGAACAAATAAAATGACAATTTTCTAAGTAGATGATAGCATTAAATAATTAATATATCCGGAATATGTACAAGTTCATATACAGAAACACATACATATTGTGCTTAGAATCACTGGCATGAAGGATGCTTATTAATAAGATAAAAATACAAAATTACTAATATTTAAAATAATAACTTATCCGCTCAGAACTTAACCCTGATGCTGCATCAAATAAGTATTTGTGAATCACCTTATGTATTTTGAATATTGTGTGTTTCATAAAATAATTTGTTTGAGCTGCTGCAAGCCAATTTTGAATATATCATGCATTCACGTTTAATAACAAATTAAAAAGAATTATAAAAAAAACTCGAGAAATACTTGTAAGCCATTAATAAAGAATTACACAACTAGTAAAGGAATTAGAAAATTCATTGTATAATTACATTTTTCCTTATTACATAGATATACATTGATAGAATAGTTTAAATAATAATACATGCATATACATATTAAAGAAAAATGAAACAAACTTAAAAATAACTTACATAAGTATAAACAAATTTACTCGTAATAAAACCAAAATATAGTATGTGGCAAAGCACCAAAGGCAAAAATCTTTGAGCGTCGACAAAATTGATTTACAGAAATTTTAAGTTTAAAGAAATAAGACTATAAAATACATCATAAGTTGTTAATTAATTTCATTTTTTAAATCAAAAGTGAATAATAATATAATTGCCATTCGCACGGTAGTTACTGATGACTACACTTAAAATATATTGAGAAGAAAAACTCTAGCATTATAGCAGTGTTGCCAACTCCTCACCACAAAAAAAGGACAGATGAGCCTGAAAAAACCGACAGAAAAAGGAATTATTTAAAAAAAAACTCGGAAAGCTACAGTCGGATGCAACCGACAGTAGGAGACCCTGTACTTTCCTTTGCACACACACACGCTAACACTCACACAAGCACACATAGCGCAAAGTCGCATGCAACCACATATACGCTCGCGCTGCTCCCCCCTTACCAAGTGCAGGGAATTGAGTCTTGAATATCTCCGGTGTTAATTATCAGATTGAGCCACAATTCACAGCACAGATAAAGATTATCATAAGATTATCGTATGCCAAAACCAAGTTTGTATCTTTAAAATTGTGGGCGTGGCAGTTTTTCGCGGTTTTTGGGGGAGGGGGGGAGGTATCAAAAATCTAAAACAAACTTGATCTGCTTGCGCTATAGGGGCATCTAACTGCCAAATATGATGTCTCTAGCTCTTACAGTTTCCGAGATCTAGGTGTTCATACGGAAGGACAGACGGACAGACGGACAGACAGACGGACAGGCGGACATGGCTAGATCGACTCAGCTCGTCGTCCTGATCAAGAATATATATACTTTATGGGGTCTGCCACGCCTCCTTCTGCCTGTTACATACATTTCGGACTTGCACAATCTTAATAGACCCTTTTGTACTTTTTTAAAGTACAGGGTCTAAAAAAGGACAAAAAACAGGACAACTTTATTTTATTAATTTACATATATTTATTCAATGAAATTCTCTATTTTCGAGTATTTCATACAGTATTTCGTCGAAAACTACGTCATTTGAATCATTTTCTTGCATTTATGCAGCATTACATATTTCCAATTTGCTGAAGATAGCGGTTAACATTGACAGTGCTGCTTCCTGACGACGAACGGCAGAAGTTAAAACTGGTGTAAATGATATTTTGTTCACCTGAGCGAAGTCCTCTGCATTCTGCATAGATTTTTTTTTTTTTTTGCTCATCGCTTGTATTTTTCGTAGTTGGCATTTAAACTACACTTGCAATACTGGCAATATATGCCTTATCTGGATCCTCGTGAAACTTGGTTTGTTTATAAATGTCTTTGGGAAAATTTTAATATGCTTAAGCTTATAATCAAAATACAGTCAACCGCCAATCGAGACACATAATTTCGATTACACTCAAAATGCTTATCGAAAACGTAAAATAATAATATGAAAACGATGCCTCGTAGTTGCAAATGATAAATTGTATGAGCGATTTTCAACAATAAAAAAGGATGAAAAAAGAATAGAATATAATAAAAAAGGCATTTTATCCGGACAGGGGACGTTTTAGAATTTTTCCGGCAATGCCAGTTTAAAAAAGGAAAAAGAACAAATTGGCAACACTGCATTATAGATAATACAGCAAAAAATCTTACGCTCCCTGAACGATATTTAAAAATTAAATCAGTAATTTTGTAGTTATACAGTGTTGAATTAAAAAAATAAATGATTATTGGTAAAATTTATTTTGGCCATTTTTTTCTTTAAAATTCGATTATATGTATGTATTTATATTTATATCAGGCCTGTTCCCATTTTCGAATTCGTTAAATCGATGTATCGTTTTCGAAAAATGAAAATGTTTATTGTACTTACACACGAAGCTAATCTATTTCGAAATGGACCAAATATGAAGCTAATCGAAAACGATGAATTGAAATTTGGAACCCCATTTTTATCAAAAAGCAAATCGATAGAATGAATTCGAAAATGGGAACAGGCCTCATTATTTTCTAACATACGTCATTTGTTAAGAATTTGTTATATATTATAGAAAAGTTATTTTTTTTCATTTACTTAACTCGTTTAAATTTTATGAGAGCTTAAACACATAAATGTTGAACATGGAATATATATATTTGCGCCCCACTGTGTGTATTATGCATTTGTAATTATATGTATATAGGGTCATAATTTAAGTGTATATAAAAACTTATGTCTGAAAACCTGGAATGACTCCAGAGATAACAAAGATAAATCAAAAAAGTTTCACATTGGAATGATTTTAAAAATGTATTAATTACTTGCAATCCATTTTGTAATGGAAGTAGGAAAATTTATCAAACGTTCATTAGAGTATTTTCTGCCAATGATAAAATAAATGCGTTTCAGTTACGTTTTACCTCAAAAGTGGCTACGCGGTTGCTTGCCAAAAAAAAAAAACTCGGAAGTTACAGTCGGGCGCAATCGACAGTAGGAGACCCTGTACTTTGATTTGTCCTGGGCGTCAATAATAGCAGCAGCATATATGTAGGTACATCCTCACATCACATAACCATGTACATACACACATACACTTATACACCCAAATTTACGCGCAAATACAAACAATAACCACATACTCATATAGAAATTCATACTCATATTCCAATATCTCCGGTGTTTATTATCCGAATGGCCTGCAAATCGCACAAATCATTCAAACCACCTAAAGCTTTATTCGTGCAGAGACCAGTGACTCTAAAACCGTACATGCTAAGAACATGTTTGCAAATTTGAGGGGATATCAAATTAAAAACTTGAACTAGGCTTCCTATGACGTCTCTAGCTCTTATAGTTTCCGAGATCTCGGTGTTCATACAGACAGACCGGCGGACATGGCTAGATCGACTCAGCACGTCTTTATGGGGTCTGCCACGCTTCCTTCTGCCTGTTACACACAAATGTCATATACATATGTATACATATTTCGTTTGCTGTGGATAGTAAAATATGTATGTAAGTGTAGCCATACTTACATATAGTATTTCTGGAGCTTATTAAATTATTACAAACGCAAATTATACAAAATATCTAAAATTAAGAAAAATATATTAATATTGGGAAAGCGTTGCTTATATCCACGTTTATAATGCAAGAGGAAGAAGAAAAGGATAAAAAGCAACCCAATAATGAAATAGCTAAAAACGGCCGATTCTCTTGCGACATGAGTACTAAAAATAATTATAATTTAAACATTTGCTATTAAATCAGGCGCTTCTTTCGTATTTCTTTCATACATTTGAAATTTGGTTTACCATTTTGCTCACTTTTGTCTTTTTACTTTCGAAATAATGGCTATGCTACTATTCCAGCGTCCAAGTTCATATTCCATATTCAATCAAATTGGCAACGCCATTTGAGGATTTTGATAATTAAACTGGTTTAGCTGAGTGTGAGCTACCAAATGGTTTGACGGTAAAATTTTTGTGAGCTGATGGCAACGGCTCGCCAACTTTAAGGTGCACAGAGAGAAAAATATTAAACAGTTCGTACTTGAAACTTTAAATTGCAATCTTGTTCTCTCACTAAGAATGAAATTTCTACAAACGAAAAGAAATGACTTTAATCAAGTAAGATAAAAATTCTTAAATTAAGATAGTGTTAACTTAAAAATGAAATAAATAATTAATTTGGCATACATTTATTTATTTGAACTGTTATTTGCTTTTATTTTTTGTAAAATTTGTATTTATAATATATAATATATTTCCAGCGTGAAATTGAACTATCGGCTCCACAACGTTTCAGTTCAATAAAAACTTAACCACTTCGGCAACCAAACTTTACTGCAAGTCTATTGCCCTACTGAAATTCTGTTTTTAGCTTTTTTCCCTGTTCAAGCACATCGGATGAATTTGCGCCGACTGCGACGTGATGAGCCAAACTGAACTTTAGTGATTTTATTCACATATTAATTTTTATCAACTCACGACTTTGTAAACTCCCCAGAGACAAATATTAATATTTAAAAAAAATTTATTATGTATTTCCCTTATATGTACGTATAACATATTATAGTGCGCTCTGGTCAAAATGACTAATTTTTTCATAAATTCTATAAATGATCGCAGTACTGTAACTTGGTATAGTTAATAGGAACAACATATCAAACATATAGACAAACTTTTAATCCGATCTGACCATGTCCATTTTTAATTACTATATGGGCACACATAGCGTATGCGAAATTTTATTTACAACCTTAATTTGTTTAGCTACCAGGTAATTTTTGAGGTAAATTTTAATATTTTTTGTAATAGATTTAAATATAGTTTTCTTTCGTTTTATTAGTAAGCCATGAGTTGAATAGCGAGCTATTGCTTCACTCCCAATTTTTGTTTTTAATTGGAGAAAAATTGATTCACGCTAAAATTTTAATAACGTTATAAACTAAACATAAACATAAGTATTTTCACATATTTAGTTTTAAGTTACAGCGTGTTGTAAGTTAGTATTTCCCAATAATACACGGACACTTCGGTTAATGTTTTAGTACTCCAAGATATAAAAATAAAAACAATTCACAGGGCAAACGGAATATTTATTATTAATCAGGGGTGCCACAGGAATCGAAATCAATCGAAAACCAACCGAAAACCAACCTTTATCAACATTGGCAATAATTTGTTTTCGATTTGGTGCAGATTGAAGAAACAGCGAAAGCTCAAAGTCCGACGACAGTCGCAGCACTGGTAAAATATCATGTTGCAAATATTCGTCTAATAGTTATGGACTGTTGCAGTTAGATAATATTCTTTGTGAAAATATAGGTCATACTAATATTTTTATTATTCCTCATGAAAATTTTGATTTTGAGCAAAAATAATTGGACATTTCGAACAGGTTAAGACAAAAGCCAATAAAACAGTTCCCCGTCGGTATAAAAATATTTATTGGTCGGACTCAAGCGTCATACATATCAACCAATTACAAATGATGGCAATTAATGTAATTAAAACACCCTAATTATAGAGAGACAAATTCCTAGAGGAGATTTTAAGAGTACTTAAATTAACAGGCCCATGTTAACAGAATTATGTTAGTTTAAATATTATGTTAACTTAACAGCGAGAATCGTCGTGTACACTCTTCGCACCCAGTTGCCGTATATAAATGGCTGTGTATGGCCAGAGGCGATAATTGATCTGTTGCCACATTTCTTTTTGTGGTAACCAAAATATGAATTTTTGTCAATTTTAGACTTTTTAGTCGCATGCTGAGCATGGTTTTACTGGACATACGCCGCCGCCGGATTATGCATTTTTAGGCGCGACGCTGCCGATTTACGTAAATAACGGCGTGGTGCGGCGTTCGGCGTAACTACTTTTTATACAACTTAAAAAAAAATTCGGAAAGCTTCAGTCGTACGCAACCGATAATTTAGAACCGATAAAATAAAAAAAACAACTGTCCGACCGCGGGATCGAACTCGCAAAAAGTGGGAATTTTCCCTATAGTGCATTCGATTTCAAGACAAACGCTCTACGCTGTAGGCTACAGAATCGTAAGACGACCGCAAGCCAGTGACTTTAAAACGGTGAATGCTGTACGAGTTTAAAAAACATTTAGTCAAATCTGCGGGGAACGGGGAGGGGATATGGAACATCCAAAATAAACTTCACCTGCATTGCTAAGCGACCCTAACAAAAAAAGAATTAAGTCTCTACATCTTATAGTTTGAAAGATCTAGGTGTTCATACAAACAGACGGACAAACAGATAGGGCTCAGCTCGTCGTCCTGATCAAGAATATATATGCTTAGTGAGGTCTGCCACGCCTCCTTCTTCCTGTTACACACAATGCCAATTGCACAATTTTAATAGACCTTTTTGTACTTTTAAAGTACAGGGTCTAAAAAATAAAAATATATCGTAAAAATATTGAATAAAAATACTCGTTATCTCCCTATATCCCATCTCTTGAACAGCTGTTAAGACTATAGGTTGGAAAACAAATGAAATGTAAATTTCATAACTTAATTTAGGAGATCATAGACCCTGTTCAGAGTACATCTGCGATCAAAACGAGTTTTCTGCTTTGCTGAAATTCTTTCTGTTTCGCAAGACGTTTCAGGCGCAGAGAAATGGTGCAAAATTGTAAAACGTCTTCTAAAATAGCCCGGAAAGCTACACTTGCAGGCATGCTCCGGTTTTCACTTATTTAAAGTGCTTTACTTTTTGACGAAAATACGTGAATTCAAACATTGGGTGCTCCGGTAATCACTTTTTTATTCATATGGCATACGATATATTTTTGTGAATATCGATAAAACAGTAGTTTGATTGATTGAAAGATTTCGACTTGTTTCTTTGTTTTATGTTTGTCTCAAAAAATAAATGAATTAAAATAAATTTATGCTCTTCTACAAATATTTAATTTAAATACTAAAAGTTTTATACTAAGCGGCCGCTGTAACAGCCGTAGTTCTTGAAGAGCTGCCAACTTTTGCTGCTGCTTTGTTTTAGAATAACGAAGTCACAAACTCCTTATGCTATTACATGCATTTATGCGCAATACATTGCTTTTAATTGTTTAATATGTATTGCATTATCATTTTAACAATCCCATATACTTTTTCATTCATAAAAATCAATACAAAAAGTGTTCCAAAAAGATACCACGTTCCTATCGATAATCTGGCAGCCCCTGCAATTATATCGAATATCGTTCCAAATACCGATGCTATCGCACGCACGAATTCACTTTTTGTTGTTGCCCAGCTCAGAGCAAATATGAGGCAGGTTCATTAAATATTAATAAACTCGACCGCTCAGCCGCCGTCGCCGGGTCTTTTTGACCACTACGCCGCCTGCAATGCCTTAAACCAGCGGTGGGCACGATATTCAAAGTTGACAGCGATCACGGGTTTTCCCTTTTGCGAATTTGAGGTTAAGAGAGTGAGATATCGAAAATCAAACATACAGGCATGCTCCGATTTTCACTTATTTTAAGTGCTTTACTTTTTGACGAAAATACGTGAATTCAAAAGTTGCGTGCTCCGGTTTTCACTTTTTTTCTCATATCGGAACGTATGGCATACGATATACTTTAGTGAATATCGATAAAAACAGCTGTTTAATTGTATTAATGAATTCGACTCTTTTTTTTGTTTTATATTTGTCGCAAAAAATATATTAATTAAAATACATTTATGCCCTTCTATAAATATTTAATTTAAATACTAAAAGTTTTGTAATAATCGGCCGCTGAAACAGCCAATTGTTCTTGCAGAGCTGCCAACTTTGCTGCTGGTTTTTTTTTGAATAACGAAGTCACAAATTCCTTATCCTGTTATATGCATTTATGCGCAATACATTGATTTTAATTGTTTATTACGTTTTGCATTATTATTTTAACAATCCATATACTTTTTCATTCATAAAAATCAATATAAAAAGTGTTCCAATAAGATACCACGTTCCTAGCGATGAGCTGGCAGCCCCTGCAATTATATCGAATATTGTTCCAAATACCGATGTTATCGCACGCACGAATTCACTTTTTGTTGTTGCCCAGCACAGATGAAAAATGAGGCAGGTTCATTAAATATTAAATTATAAAATAAATACAATGAATTTTATTATAGGGAGTATGGCAAATTAATTTTAAAAGATGAATAAATATGTAAAAAATATCGTGGATGTTTTTCAGGTTCTTATTCACGCCTGTACTGCGATTTACTTTTCAATTCACTGACTAAAAGTTCAGTGAATTCAAAGCACATAAAATATGTGGAAGTGAAAACCGGAGCACCAATATTTTGCGGATTGAAAAGTAAAGCACTTAAAATATGTGAAAGTGAAAACCGGAGCATGCCTGATAAACTTGACCTACCTATGTACAAAGAATTAAGTCTAATTAAGTTTAAAGTTTCTGAGATTGTGCTGTTCATACAGACAGACGAACAAAAAGCCAGACGGACTGGGCTGTATCGTCTTTTCTGATCGTCGTGATCAAGAAAATATATATTTAATGGGGTCTTTCACGACTCTTTCTGCCTGTTACAAACATAAGCATAAAATTATTATACTCTTTTTTATCCATTATAGTAAAAAAGAGGACCAATCGCCCAGGTAGGTAAATACATACATACATTGCCGTGCACTTGAATAGGGACAAGAATTTGTTTATGTTGCATTTCATTTTTCTCTTAATCTACTATAGTTATGGCATGTGCTTTGCAGTTTTCTAACGAAGGTGAACATAGGCAAAGTATGGAAATAAAAAAGAGACCGCGACAATTTACCGTTATCATTTATTTGCGATTTTGCTTTCACCATTCTTAGAATGCTGTACAAAATCAAAATGCGCTATATAAGCGCCATATTCTTGATTTTAATGCAAATATGTATACAATTAACAAACGCATCTACATTACAAATTTCATAAGCTAATTGCTTGAACATATATTTTGGGCGTAAGCGAAATATTGGTAGTTTTTCCTAATTTAAACTAGAAAGAACGTGTTCCTATAATATTTGCTTTTTGACGCTTACATTTTTTTCGCGGGAAGGGCTCGATTTGCTCTTACCTACTATTTATGGTATTTCATTGGCAGCAAGAAAGAGCTTGACAACTAATGAAATAAGAAGAAAATTCAAAATTTCTGTGCCCAAACTCAAAAGTCTAAAACAATAAAATTTAAAAGTAAGCACAATGGCTCAAGATGCATTCCGGTCGGGAGGGGCGTGCTGCTAGCTTTTAACATGAATCTGTTAAAAATAAATTATTGAGAATCTACGAAAATAAATAATTTGAAATGTTGTACATATATGTTAGATTAATTTAAATTGGTTCTTTTTGAGTAACTGCAATGTAGTTCCAACACAACATTTTAATATTATTTTGATTTCAGGAAAATGCAATCCACTATTATCAATTAATCGTATCTTCACTACTAACTTATATCCAATTTATCTTAGTCAATAACTACAATCTTAATAGCCCTCTTATGCTGGTTTAGTACAGACCAGGTTTACCTGAATAATCTATAGTATACAAATTCAAGATTCAGTTTGATTTGGTTTTTGCATAGATGATTTAACCAACTACCATTTCCTTTAATTAGACCCTGTACTTTGAAAAAGTACAAAAGGGTCCATTAAGTTTGTGCAACTCAGAAATGTATGTAACAGGCAGAAAGAGGCGTGGCAGACCCCATAAAGTATATATATTCTGTCCGTATGAAAACCGAGATCTCAGAAACTATAAGAGCTAGAGACTCAATTATTTTTTTTTTTGTTTCGTGTTTAATATAGGCAGGCCAAGTTTATGTTTTTAATTTGATATCTTATTCCCCTCCCCCTCATATTTGCAAAAACGTTCTTAGCATTTACAGTTTTAGAGTCATTGGTTCTTTTTTTGCATTGCTTTAGATGCTTTGAATGTTTGGTGCGATTTGCAGCCCACTCGGATAATAAACACAGGAGATATTGGACAATCAATTTTCTGTAGTAGGCATTTGGCTGTCGGTTGCGTCCGAATGTAGCTTTCCCTACTCTTTTATTTTATCTTCGTTTTCGGGTTTTTGTACTATTGGTACATAAGACATAATGAATAATATAAAATTGGTAAACAAGAAGATTGACCCAGGTATGCGTGCATGTTCAAAAAATAATGTCTGAATCATGGACCGTAATAATTATAAGTTATATTACAAAATATAATGATTGATGATGAATGATACTACTTCGATTTTTAAAGTTTTTCTTTAACGATTAATGATTATTTTAAAGTAATTAAAAAAAACAAAAAACAATATATTTAAGTAAAAATTATAAACCTAAAATATTGATTATATATAATTTTTTTAAACCTAAAATAAAGTGTATCACCAAATATCTTTTTTAAATATCCACTAAAATTACTCGTATACAGCAACAATTGAACATCAACAAAAACCACAAATTTCAAAATGCCAACATTATTATTAAGAAATTCCTTTGCAAATTATTTTTATGCTGTTATAAAAAGTATAAATAAATACATACATAGAAGTATGTGTACATTAGGCTAAGTATCTGGTATACAAATTAAAACAATCAGGCCTGTTCCCATTTACGAAATCGATCATTCGATTTAATTTTTGAAAAAAATGGGCTTCCTAAATTCGATGTATCGTTTTCAAGAAATGAAAATGTTTATTATACTTACACACGAAGCTAATCTATTTCGAAATGGGGATAATATGAAGCTAATCGAAAACGATGAATTGAAATTTAGAACCCCATTTTTTTCAAAAAGTAAATCGAATGATCGATTTCGTAAATGGGAACAGGCCTGAATAAATGCTAAAAAAAACCGAAAAAACGATTAAACGTAATATGTAAATGGACACATTAAACATTTCTGGGCTAAAATGGATAAATTCTTGTATAATAATATGTTTTCATCGGACTGTTTTTTAACTGCTGGTGTGCTTATTGCTATTCATACTTAAATGTAAGAATCATTGTTAGAAATATGCAACTTAATACTTTAAGGACAATGTCTACTTGTTCGTACATAATATAAAACTAAGCTATTTAAACTCAGTATGTATACTTATACAATCTAATAATAAACTAAGTGTACAAGTTTAATAAATAAATTCATATCATTTTAGTAAGTAGCTCATTCAAAAAATATTTTTTATGGCGAAGTGAATTCTTATAAACTTTCTCTTTCGAACTGACCAACAACACAAAATAAATGCTTAATAAAGTGCAGTCACTAATCAAACTACTATGTACATTTATATCGAGTCAACATCAGCCTTTCAATTAAGACTTAAGTGACATAAGCTGTATGGCGAAGCTTTTCCGCGAAAAAGAAGCAATCGTCATGAAAGAATTAAAAAGAAACTGAAACGTACGAATTAAAAGTTAATCAGGGATGCCACAGGAATCGAAACCAACCGAAAACCAACCTTAGTTGGTGTTGAGCGGCTAATGTTTTTTTAGCCACTGCTCATGTCGGATTTAAAATAAGAACACGATTTGTTCGTTATAATTGTTTAATGTTGGTGTGGCAGATGTGTGTTATATATAACCGACTTGGCTGTGGCTGCTTGTCAGCTTCGCCCAAAAAACAAAACAATTGAATAGAATTAATCGCGTAACCGTGAGTTTAGATTGTCAACGACTTATCTACTGACTTAACGACTGCCGACGGACAATGCAGAAGCTGCAGCTGAGCCTATGCAAAACAGCGCTGTCGACAGACGTTAACATAGAGCAAGTAACAGTGTTGAATACTTAAGATAAATTACAGTGGTACATGATACATGAATTTGGCAAACAATTATATTTAGGTTGAAATAGCTGCTGCTGCTCTCGACATACTCCCCCCGTTAGAAGCCTGTCTTTCAACTACATCAGAAAGGGTCAGCAGGCACAGTTTATTGACAGCTCGTCTGATGATGCCAGATTCTTTTCTCAGGTCTGCTACACGGGATACACCATCGTTTCCAGGCATGAGCGCAATCACTCTTGCTAGTGGCCAGCGCATAGGTGGCACGTTTTCGTTTTTCATGAGGACGACATCGTTGAGCTGCGTAGGAGTGCGTTATTTGGACCGCTGCTGAAGAAGTGTGAAGCATTCTTCACGCCAGCGGTTTCAGAATACCTGTTGCAGATGTGCAACGCGCTGCCAGGCATCTAAGCGATCATAATTGAGCCTCGATAGGTCAGGCTCGATAAAGGTTGTTGGCGGGCCACCAAGCAGCAAATGAGCAGGCGTCAAACATCTAATTCCTCTGGAATTTCTGAAATTAAGAGCAGAAGGCGAAAGTTAATGAATGCCAAGATCTGGCAAACGAGCGTGCACAGTTGATCAAAGTCGAGACGAGAGTGCGGCGAGCGTAGTGGGATGAATTTCCACTCGATATTACCGTCCAAGACCAACGGCGAACAGCTGCCATGTGTCGATCGCTCAACATGAGCTGCTTCAGATCCTCAAGGTCATTCCTTGGACCGACGAATTGGTCGCATTATCAGTCCTGATTTGGCTAGGTTTCCCTCGAAGTGAAATCAAGCGGTCTAGGGCACTGAGAAACGTTGGTGTTGACAGATCCTTGACCGGCTCCATGTGTATGTCCTTGCTTGTGAAGCATATAAACACGCGTAAGTACGATTTGATAGGAGGTCGATTGCGAACCTCAGACTTATAGTTGAAGGGTCCACAATAGTCGATCCCAGTGACAGCAAACGGACGAACTGCTTCTAGACGTGCGCTTGGTAGATGTGCCATAATTGGCTTCAGAAATCTTGGCTTGGCTCTGATGCAGATTACCCATCTGCTGACAGCTTTGGACACTGTCTTCAGCCCACCAATTGACCAATACTGAAGACGAATTTTAGCCAACAAGGCTCGTGATCCAGTGTGCAGATTCACCTTGTGGGCGTGGTCGATTAAAGCGTGCGTGATTGTATGACGACGTGGCAGAATTATCGGATGCCTATGGCATCTGCAACTGGACCTTTTAACTACGAGTCTTGCACGTAGCTCTCCTTTATGTCCTCCCATAGATTTCCCAGCTGAACTACTCGAAGCAGGAAGCGACTTCCGTGATGAATGTCTGTAACCGTTAGATCAGCGTGCCGTATGCGATTGATGAACTTGTAGATGTAGCCATTAATTCGTTGCATGGACTTGAAGCAGTTTACATATTTACATCATCATGAGGGGATAACACCAGCAGCGCAGTCTTACGTAATTCCAGCGCCGATTTTTCAGGAGTGCCGCATGCAGGCCAGTCAGCTTGATTTCCTTGTAGATAGGATGGACTATGAAACCACAGTGTTTCAATCAGAGCGTCAGGAGAGGCATCTCTGGATATAATGTCTGCCGGATTTGAAGTAGTAGGAACCAGAGCTTGCAAATAACAGTTGACCGTTTTTCGTGTTGCGGTCTGCTTCGTAACACAACCGAAAAATACGATGCTCGTGTGCTCTCGCTCTGAACAGAACTTTTCGTTGCTCTTTGTTTTGGTTTTCGGTTAACCGCTCTCAGTTTCGGGGTTCTTGTTATGCTCACTCAACAAGAACTGAGAGAGAGGCGATTCAAAAGAACGCTCGCTCATTGAGAGTCAGCAGATGAGCGAAAAAACGAAATGCTCATCGTATATGGTCTTTTGTCTTCAGTACTTATTTAATAGCTTTTAACAACAACTTTACCATATTTATTAGATGTTAACATTATTATATTATTATTATATTATTACTTAACATTAAATTATAAATAAATATAAATAATAATAATAATAATAATAATTTAATAATTAATTAATATAATAATAAATAATAATATAAATAATAATAATAATAATATAAATAATAATAATAATAATATAAATAATTTAATAATTAATCATTATTAATAATAATTAATATAATTAAATTATTATATTATTACATTATACATTATGTTAACATTTTTTGTTGTAATCGCGACCCATCTTGACACAAGAATTAGAACAATCCAAACGCACCGAATACACAAAAGCACGTGTGGTTTACAAGCAGACTGTTCATTCGCATATACACCCATACCAACGCAAAAGACTTTTATTTTCGTCGCTCGTTGCAAAGTGGTCAGCGAATGAGCCAGAGCAAAAAGGAAGCACGAAATTGGTTTTCGGTTGAGCACAGACCGTTCGTTCAAGAGACACTCGTGAACGGTTCGTGTCTGACTTTTTCCACAAGTGATGCGCAAAGAACTGTTATTTGGTGACTGCAAGAAACGGTCAATTGTTATTTGCGAGCTCTGGTAGGAACATGAAGCCACTTCATGTTGGTCGTCAGTTCCTGTATAGATGCCACACGATTAGTCACCAAAACGTTGAAACGGTAAGGTTCATCGTGTATCCAAGTCAAGGCTACAAATGAATAGCACCAGCAGAAGAATTGCGCATTGAAAATGCCTATGTTCCTGATCTCGTTCATCAGTTTGGCGAGCAGAGAAGCTCCACACAATTAAAGCTTCGGAATTGACAGTGTCTTCAGTGGAGCAACCCTAGATTTTGCGCAAAGGAGGTGAGCAGCGGGTACATGGCCTTTGGACACTACATACACGCAATCTCCATATGCGTCCAGGCTAGCGTCGCAGAAACCATGTATTTCCACATCGGCACCTGAAACGAGCAGAAATCTTGGGAATGATAAGTGGCGAACGTTTTGAAAGCTGCTGCATAATTCATCCCAAGCTGTACTTCGAGACACTGGAAGACTTTCATCTCACTCCAGCTTATCCTTGCAGAGCTGCTGAAGGAATATTTTCATCTTAACAATAACTGTGCCGAGGAGTCCAAGTGGGTCGTAAAATCGTGCAAGGACTGAAAGTACCGAACATCTGCACGGCTTGTGAGATTGTTGCAATGTCGACAATAAGAAGAGAAGATGGTCAGATGCAGGGTCCCAATCAAGTCCAAGAGTTTTGGTTATTTTGCTGTCATCATCAAACTTCACGAACTTCTCCTTATCCTCTTCAGCTACACCTCGAAGAACATCCGGAAGACTGGAACACCACTTCCTGATTTTGAAGTTTCCTCGAGCTAATATGCTAGCAGTTTGCTTCATTTTCTAGCTCCTTATCAGGTGTTTCGCGCCACTGATAATAGTTATCCGGTGAACTAACTCGAACAAATTGGTACATTTTACATATGTCTCCTGTCAAGACAACCGGATATGTACGAAATCGAATCAGAATATGTAGTAGCTTTGGTTGTATAACGGGTCCTGCCATCACGACTTCATTCAGAGACTGTCCGGACGAGGTCGAAGCTGAGCCATCAAGCCACAACACAAAGCTTCGTGATTGTGCTACTCTGGAAGTACTTACAATGTCAAAATAGCTCAGGATCAACGCGAGACATGTTGTTTAATCGAAGATATTCGTGGATGAAGTCAGCATATTGTTCCTTCAGATGCGGATGTTTTGCTAACTTGCGCTTTAGGTTGAGAAATCGTCGATATGCCTGCGTATACTATTCTGCTAACAAATCCGCATTCATCTTGAAAGGCAGGTGAACGGAGTATTCACTAGATGGGAACCGAGAGAAATTCCGAGTGAAATGATCCTCGCACTGCGCCTCCTCCTTGCCAACCTTTACTGCAGCCTCCTCCAGACCTTCAATTTCCCACAATCGCCGTACCAATTCATCCAAACGCACATCATTTTGAACGGCTTCATCGGTGGATGCAGTGCAATTGGTAAGCCGTGAAGTCCCTTGCGATCCTTGAGCACCACCAGATACGACCCAACCAAGTAGAGTTTTCTGCAAAACTGCAAACGTGGACTCAACTCTATTTGTCCGACACACAACAGCTCGAAGAATCAACTGGTACCGATAAGCAGGTCCACTCTCTGTGGCTTATTAAACGCAGGATCGGCCAACTTCATCGATGAGATTGTCCAATCTGGCGTATTAATAACCACGCTGGGTCGACAGTCCGTAATAGTTGGATCAATAGGAGCCGTGAGAGTAGTCGAATAGTTGCAGTCATCAGAACGCAAGCATAAAATTGGAAGTGAAACCGTCAGTAGATATGTTTGTCTCTCAAAGTCCTAACCCAGTAGCTGCAGAACGCTTTCTCCTTAATTGTAATTGCTGAGCCAACTGCGATGTGACTAGGTGTAACTGCGAGCTTGAGTCTAGCAATGCTATTGTCTAAAGACAATAGCTGTAGCAAGCAGCACAGCATCAGTATGAAGACATTGGGCTCCAAGAGAGGTGGAAGCGGGGGCGGAATGGCAACAGTTGAACTTGATGGTGATGTGCTACGGGAGACAGCTGAAACTGGAGTTTGATCTACATCAATATGCAGCGGTGTATGAGGTTTGCCGTTGTAAGAACTGCATGCTCTTGAATGATGGCCTTTCTTCAGACAGTTATAGCACAGAGCAAGCACTTCCTTGCGACGTAATGCAGGTGACAGATTGCCAAATTTAGGAGTATATGCCGTGACCAGACATGTCACAGAAAAGGCAGTTACTTCGACTGCTTTCGGCAACGACAAAGGATTTCTACTGCTATTGTTACTACTATTCGACTTGCCCACCTGAAAGCTAGGCGTATGCTGTGCCATAGCGTATTGCAAATTCTCCAATTTTTGGCTTCTCTTATACAGGAATTCGAAGAAATCAGCTGATGTAGGCCACTTATCCAGAACAGTATTCTCCTCCCACGATGACTGAGTTGTAGAATCCAGTTTCTGCAACAAATTAAACGCGTAATTCAGTACCAATCTCATCAAATTGGAGTTCTTCTAATGCACCGTGGGCTAAGTTAAACGCTGCTTGAGTTTGATCAAGCAGTTCTATATGCACTGTAAGTTCAGCTGAGTTAAAGTTCACAGTTTTGATTGGTTCTAACGATGCATCAAGCCTGTTAGGCTTTCGAAAATAGATTGCAGCTTACGCTTAAAAAACTGAACGCGATTTGCAGTTTGTGTCACTTCATTAGAGTTTGCTGTTGATTCCATTTCGCAGTTGTTTTAATTTCATGCCGTCACAAATTCAGCTGTTCATATACGGGCAGTGAACTTATAAAACAAGTGCACAAGAACGAATAGACGGGTTAGCGAAAATGCAAAGGGGAGCGCGCAACTGTCTTATAGCTGCAGCGGCAGTTTGTCGGCGCGCAAACGAAGACGAAATAACGGCACAAAGCAAATAGCGATCGCGCCAAAGCGAAGAGCGCGGAACTGTTTTGTAACTGCAGCGGAATTTGTAAGCGCGAAAACGTCGGTGAATGAACGGTGCAAAGAAGACGCAGAATTACGGTTTTGCAAAAGCGAATGCAAATTCGAATTGTGCCGTTTTATATGTTTATGTGTATGTTTAGACCCTGTACTTTAAAAAAGTACAAAAGGGTCTATTAGGTTTGTGCAACTCAGAAATGTATGTAACAGGCAGAAGGAGGCGTGGCAGACACCACAAAATATATATATTCTTGATCAAGACGACGAGCTGAGTCGATCTAGCCATGTCCGTCTGTCTGTCTGTCCGTCCGTATGAACACCTAGATCTCGGAAACTGTAAGAGCTAGAGTCATCATATTTGCCAGTTATTTTTGAGAATGTTTTTATTTGTTTCAGCACTTCAGTTCTCTTGTTTGTTAATGTTTACTTAACAAAACACAAGTTTTATGCGAGCAAGAACAAAAATATAATTAATCGCGTAACCGTGAGTATAGATTGTCAACGACTTATCAACTGACTTAACGACTGCCGACGGACAATGTATAAGCTTCAGCTGAGCCTATGCAAAAAAAATAGAACGAGAGCGAGCAGCGCTGTCGACAGACGTTAACAATAAAAGTTGTCTGGGAATTGAATTTAAGCAAGACTTACTGAAGCGTAGAGTCTTTATGTCACAAAAGAAATACGTCGAGGTTCTTTTGAAGAGATTCGGGATGGTTGACTGCAAGGCTGCACCAACTCCTATTGAAGCAAAGTTCTCGGCCAGAGAAGATCTGCGAAGAAGATATGGTGAAGTATCCATACCATCTAATTGGCGCGCTGATGTTTCTTTCAGTGACGACTCGCCCAGACGTAGCACGCGGTTAATTTTTTGAGTCAGTTTAACACTAACTACAACTCTGAGCATTGGAAGGCGGCTAAACGCATACTACGGTACCTCAACGGTACGATGAATTACGGCTTACTATTCGAGCACATAGGTGAAGAGTTGTATGGTGTCGTCGATGCAGATTGGGGTGCGAATCTAACGGATCGGCGCTCCTACTTAGGTCAGGCGTTTATCCTGGCAGGTGCAGCTATAAGCTGGGAGGCGCGTAAACAGCGATGTCGGAGGCAGTGAAAGAGGCTCTCTATCTGAAGGCACTGCTAAATGCTATTGGGAAGAAATGCGAGCTGGTCCAGATCTTCAATGATAACCAGAGCGCACAGAGATTGGTCAAAGGGTTTGGATTTCACCCGCGCACAAAACACATAGACGTGCGCCATCACTTCATTCAAGAGAAGCTTAAGAATGGCGATATATCAGTTGACTACATGCCAACAGAAAAGATACCTGCCGATGTTAAGGGGTTAAGTAACATAAAACACAATGAATGTATTTTGTCGCTAGACATCAAATGTATTGAATAGATTTAAATATTACTTTGAGGGGGCGTGTTGAAATGTACACTCTATTATTTTTAGTATGTAAGCATTATTATCAAAGTAATATGTGGGTCACACTGAACTTATATAGTGATCAAGCTGTCGCCATGATGAGGCGCATATAAGAAAGTTATTAAAAATAAAGCATATCATTTTTCGTACACATATATTTCGGGTATTATTTACTGGTGGAACCACTGCAAGTTCCCACAACAACACTACTGAGTATATCGATATCGATGATTTACAATGTTTACATTCGGCCGACCTGACATTTGATCGACCACGATCAACATAATTTACAATTGTTTACAATTTTTATTTACAATCATGAGCATAACCCAACCGTTTTGTTACACACTTGCATCCATGGTTTTAACCTCGCCGCCTCTAGAATGCCTTTATAAGGCAACTGTGTAAGTTGGCAATTATCAATGTCTGTGACCTCGTATCTGTCGTTTGGGAATACTTTGCTTATTTTGTAGGGTCCACGATACTTTGGAGCGAAGTTTTTGCATGGTCCAGGGGTTACGTCAACGCTACGGATTGCTACAAAATCATTGACCATGTAGCTTTGAGGTGCCCTATGATGTAAATAGTGATGAAATTGATTTCGCTGTTGTGATTGTTTTATATTATCGCTAGCTTCTTGTCTTTTCGTTTCCAAACTAGGTGAACTTTCAGGGCGAAGCTTCTCCTCTAAATACTCAGTCAGCTCATCAACTACTGGCCCACGCTGCTCACACCCAAATAACAAAATACTAGGCATTTTATGAGTACTGCTATGCACAGAGTTATTAATAGCGAATTCTACTCGGTTCAGTGGCGGATCTAGGGTTGCTGGCGCCTGGGGCAAAGCGGGAAATTTGCGCCCCCCCTGTCCCTCTGCCGTATGAAAAATTGTTTTTTATATGAATAACATTCAAAGTATTTTGAGTGTGTGGAGGTTTATTAATTATCTAATGCTCATATCTACAAAGAATTGTATTTCATTATAATTATAAAAGAACATAATATTTCGTGTTTTTGTATGAAAATGAAATATTACTTCTGAAATATAACTTTTCTGGCCTTGGTTACCGCAAATTCAGCAATCATATCATTGTAGTCGAGTGATGCTGCTACTTCATTTTCGATGGAAAGTATAGCTCATTCATTCGTTTCATTTTGGTGTTTTCCTTGCCTATAATTTATAGAAGAAAAAAATGATTTTCTGAAAATAATACCCTAATAAAATACCTCAAAAAAATTCTACCTCGATTTAAAGGCGATGTTAGAGAGCTAGAGTTGTTTTGCCTTGCACTGCGGATTTGCCCTACGCCACTTCCATTTACGAAATGCGATGTTAAATGTCAACAAACGCGCCAATAACCTTCCACGAATACAACTAGCAATCTCTCTAAGGAAGTTTTTGTTATGACGTTTCAAGCGCCCTCTTCCCATATGATCACACATATCCAAAAACACGCACTTGTATTATATAGGTAGTGTTTACATGTACATTTGTATCTTTAAAATTGTGGGTGTGGCAGTTTTTCGCGGTTTTTGGGGGAGGGGGAGGAGGTATCAAAAATCTAAAACAAACTTGATCTACCTACACTATAGGGGCATCTAACTACCAAATATGATGTCTCTAGCTCTAACAGTTTCCGAGATCTAGGTGTTCATACGGACGGACAGACAGACGGACAGACAGACAGACGGACATGGCTAGATCGACTCAGCTCGTCGTCCTGATCAAGAATATATATACTTTGTTGGGTCTGCCACGCCTCCTTCTGCCTGTTACATACATTTCGGACTTGCACAATCTTAATAGACCCTTTTGTACTTTTTTAAGCTTTGGCATACGATAATCTTTATGATAATCTTCATTTGTTCTGTGAATTGTGGCTCAATCGGATAATAAACACCGGAGATATTCAAGATTCAATTCCCTGTACTATGTAAGGGGGGAGCAGCGCGAGCGTATGTGTGGTTGCGTGTGACGTTGCGCTATGTGTGCATGTGTGAGTGCCTGTTAGAGTGTGTGTGTGCGAAGGAAAGTACAGGGTCTCCTACTGTCGGTTGCATCCGACTGTAGCTTTCCGAGTTTTTTTTAGACCCTGTACTTTAAAAAAGTACAAAAGGGTCTATTAAGATTGTGCAAGTCCGAAATGTATGTAACAGGCAGAAGGAGGCGTGGCAGACCCCACAAAGTATATATATTCTTGATCGGTTTTTGGGGGAGGGGGGGCAGGTATAAAAAATCTAACACAAACTTGATCTGCCTACACTTTAGGGGCATCTAACTGCCAAATATGATATCTCTAGCTCTTACAGTTTCCAAAATCTAGGGGTTCATACGGACGGACAAACGGACATGGCTAGATCGACTCAGCTCGTCGTCCTGATCAAGAATATATATACTTTGTTGGGTCTGCCACGCCTCCTTCTGCCTGTTACATACATTTCGGACTTGCACAATCTTAATAGACCCTTTTGTACTTTTTTAAAGTACAGGGTCTAATGAGCGCTTTCCGAGTTCGAAGTTCGTTATAAAAATTTGTTTTACGCTCGTCTAGGAATAGGCCTTTACACTCAACCCTAGAGAGAGAACACGAACGAAACGAAAAATAGATTTGCTAACAACTTAAAAACTCTTTTCTAAAGCTGAGTTTTTTTTCTACTTATAGTTCAAAAACTATACTGTTTATTCGCTTTTACCTAATGGCTTGCAACAGTTTATAAGCTGTATTTTTAACACAACTGATCATTTCTCATCGATAAATTCGGCGTAGATTAATAGCTGTATAAATGCCGAATTGTAAACTCGTGTGTTAAAATTTGTGTACTTTAAGGTTTATATCGATTTGCAATTGGAGGAGGCTTTCAAAATTTCAAGTAAACCTGATGAATTGACTATTTTGACGTGTTCATCCAAATAGATAAATGGCTATATCGATTCTGCTCGTTCTGCAACAGAATTTATAAACAGAGTTGGGTTTTGTTTTAAGAGTTGAGTTGGGTTTTTGTTTAAGAAAGAAGTGGATATTAATTTGAATTTTACAAATCAAGGCAATCTCAAATCAGACATATGTATATGGTTTGAATGTTATTTTGAATAAAATTTATTAGGTTTTCCGTTTATTTATAAAAATATGATGTGAACAAATAAAATGACAATTTTCTAAGTAGATGATAGCATTAAATAATTAATATATCCGGAATATGTACAAGTTCATATACAGAAACACATACATATTGTGCTTAGAATCACTGGCATGAAGGATGCTTATTAATAAGATAAAAATACAAAATTACTAATATTTTAAATAATAACTTATCCGCTCAGAACTTAACCCTGATGCTGCATCAAATAAGTATTTGTGAATCACCTTATGTATTTTGAATATTGTGTGTTTCATAAAATAATTTGTTTGAGCTGCTGCAAGCCAATTTTGAATATATCAAGCATTCACGTTTAATAACAAATTAAAAAGAATTATAAAAAAAAAAGAAAGTCGAGAAATACTTGTAAGCCATTAATAAAGAATTACACAACTAGTAAAGGAATTAGAAAATTCATTGTATAATTACATTTTTCCTTATTACATAGATATACATTGATAGAATAGTTTAAATAATAATACATGCATATACATATTAAAGAAAAATGAAACAAACTTAAAAATAACTTACATAAGTATAAACAAATTTACTCGTAATAAAACCAAAATATAGTATGTGGCAAAGCACCAAAGGCAAAAATCTTTGAGCGTCGACAAAATTGATTTACAGAAATTTTAAGTCCAAAGAAATAAGACTATAAAATACATCATAAGTTGTTAATTAATTTCATTTTTTAAATCAAAAGTGAATAATAATATAATTGCCATATTATAGTGCGCTCTGGTCAAAATGACTAATTTTTTCATAAATTCTATAAATGATCGCAGTACTGTAACTTGATATAGTTAATAGGAACAACATATCAAACATATAGACAAACTTTTAATCCGATCTGACCATGTCCATTTTTAATTACTATATGGGCACACATAGCGTATGCGAAATTTTATTTACAACCTTAATTGGTTTAGCTACCAGGTAATTTTTGAGGTAAATTTTAATATTTTTTGTAATAGATTTAAATATACAGGGGTGCTACAGAAATAGCGCGCTGATTGTGAATCAGCAAAAACCCATTCAGCGGAAAAATTTCCTGGGTGCCACAGAACTCCGAGCGATTTCGAATTTTAGCCCTTTCACAAACCTTTCCGAAATTGCCTGATAAGGGCTGCCTTTTTCCCAGATTAAAATTATCCTAATGTTTGTTTAACATTATTCTTAATATTAACGTTGCAGAGAAATAGGTTTATACTTTTTTCATTACAAAAATATAAATAATTGATTTTATAGAGTAGTACTTTAATAATATCAGATGAAAAATCATTTATTTTATTGCGCGCCAAATAACATTTTACTCTGCAACTCTGGAAGCAGACAACTGACAACAAATCCGAAACCGACTAGATGGCAACAAAGAAATGTCGGCTGATTGGTGTTTCAAAGTACTTGACTAATAGAACACGCTGATTCGTTAAGGTTTTACTAAAATGCGTTTTTTTTTAACTTAACACCTTTAATGTTAAATTATTTTGATGTAAGTTAATTAGAAATTAAACAACCTTTAAGAAAAGGTATAATGTTTCATGTATCAACTTGGTTTTATAGGTGTATTTAGTCAAATAGCTGGCTCAATAGTCAGCTATTTCGAATCAGCCTAAAAACTGGGTCTGTGGCACCGATGAATTGTTTTTAAGCTGAAATGACGCTGAAGTGATTTCTGTAGCACCCCTGATAGTTTTCTTTCGTTTTATTAGTAAGCCATGAGTTGAATAGCGAGCTATTGCTTCACTCCCAATTTTTGTTTTTAATTAGAGAAAAATTGATTCACGCTAAAATTTTAATAACGTTATAAACTAAACATAAACATAAGTATTTTCACATATTTAGTTTTAAGTTACAGCGTGTTGTAAGTTAGTATTTCCCAATAATACACGGACACTTCGGTTAAAGTTTTAGTACTCCAAGATATAAAAATAAAAACAATTCACAGGGCAAACGGAATATTTATTATTAATCAGGGGTGCCACAGGAATCGAAATCAATCGAAAACCAACCGAAAACCAACCTTTATCAACATTGGCAATAATTTGTTTTCGATTTGGTGCAGATTGAAGAAACAGCGAAAGATCAAAGTCCGACGAAGGTCGCAGCACTGGTAAAATATCATGTTGCAAATATTCGTCTAATAGTTATGGACTGTTGCAGTTAGATAATATTCTTTGTGAAAATATAGGTCATACTAATATTTTTATTATTCCTCATGAAAATTTTGATTTTGAGCAAAAATAATTGGACATTTCGAACAGGTTAAGACAAAAGCCAATAAAACAGTTCCCCGTTGGTATAAGAATATTTATTGGTCGGACTCAAGTGTCATACATATCAACCAATTACAAATGATGGCAATTAATGTAATTAAAACACCCTAATTATAGAGAGACAAATTCCTAGAGAGATTTTAAGAGTACTTAAATTAACAGGCCCATGTTAACAGAATTATGTTAGTTTAAATATTATGTTAACTTAACAGCGAGAATCGTCGTGTACACTCTTCGCACCCAGTTGCCGTATATAAATGGCTGTGTATGGCCAGAGGCGATAATTGATCTGTTGCCACATTTCTTTTTGTGGTAACCAAAATATGAATTTTTGTCAATTTTAGACTTTTTAGTCGCATGCTGAGCATGGTTTTACTGGACATACGCCGCCGCCGGATTATGCATTTTTAGGCGCGACGCTGCCGATTTACGTAAATAACGGCGTGGTGCGGCGTTCGGCGTAACTACTTTTTATACAACTTAAAAAAAAATTCGGAAAGCTTCAGTCGTACGCAACCGATAATTTAGAACCGATAAAATAAAAAAAACAACTGTCCGACCGCGGGATCGAACTCGCAAAAAGTGGGAATTTTCCCTATAGTGCATTCGATTTCAAGACAAACGCTCTACGCTGTAGGCTACAGAATCGTAAGACGACCGCAAGCCAGTGACTTTAAAACGGTGAATGCTGTACGAGTTTAAAAAACATTTAGTCAAATCTGCGGGGAACGGGGAGGGGATATGGAACATCCAAAATAAACTTCACCTGCATTGCTAAGCGACCCTAACAAAAAAAGAATTAAGTCTCTACATCTTATAGTTTGAAAGATCTAGGTGTTCATACAAACAGACGGACAAACAGATAGGGCTCAGCTCGTCGTCCTGATCAAGAATATATATGCTTAGTGAGGTCTGCCACGCCTCCTTCTTCCTGTTACACACAATGCCAATTGCACAATTTTAATAGACCTTTTTGTACTTTTAAAGTACAGGGTCTAAAAAATAAAAATATATCGTAAAAATATTGAATAAAAATACTCGTTATCTCCCTATATCCCATCTCTTGAACAGCTGTTAAGACTATAGGTTGGAAAACAAATGAAATGTAAATTTCATAACTTAATTTAGGAGATCATAGACCCTGTTCAGAGTACATCTGCGATCAAAACGAGTTTTCTGCTTTGCTGAAATTCTTTCTGTTTCGCAAGACGTTTCAGGCGCAGAGAAATGGTGCAAAATTGTAAAACGTCTTCTAAAATAGCCCGGAAAGCTACACTTGCAGGCATGCTCCGGTTTTCACTTATTTAAAGTGCTTTACTTTTTGACGAAAATACGTGAATTCAAACATTGCGTGCTCCGGTAATCACTTTTTTATTCATATGGCATACGATATATTTTTGTGAATATCGATAAAACAGTAGTTTGATTGATTGAAAGATTTCGACTTGTTTCTTTGTTTTATGTTTGTCTCAAAAAATAAATGAATTAAAATAAATTTATGCTCTTCTACAAATATTTAATTTAAATACTAAAAGTTTTATACTAAGCGGCCGCTGTAACAGCCGTAGTTCTTGAAGAGCTGCCAACTTTTGCTGCTGCTTTGTTTTAGAATAACGAAGTCACAAACTCCTTATGCTGTTACATGCATTTATGCGCAATACATTGCTTTTAATTGTTTAATATGTATTACATTATCATTTTAACAATCCATATACTTTTTCATTCATAAAAATCAATACAAAAAGTGTTCCAAAAAGATACCACGTTCCTATCGATAATCTGGCAGCCCCTGCAATTATATCGAATATCGTTCCAAATACCGATGCTATCGCACGCACGAATTCACTTTTTGTTGTTGCCCAGCTCAGAGCAAATATGAGGCAGATTCATTAAATATTAATAAACTCGACCGCTCAGCCGTCGTCGCCGGGTCTTTTTGACCACTACGCCGCCTGCAATGCCTTAAACCAGCGGTGGGCACGATATTCAAAGTTGACAGCGAACACGGTTTTTCCCTTTTGCGAATTTGAGGTTAAGGGAGTGAGATATCGAAAATCAAACATAAACTTGACCTACCTATGTACAAAGAATTAAGTCTAATTAAGTTTAAAGTTTCTGAGATTGTGCTGTTCATACAGACAGACGAACAAAAAGCCAGACGGACTGGGCTGTATCGTCTTTTCTGATCGTCGTGATCAAGAAAATATATATTTTATGGGGTCTTTCACGACTCTTTCTGCCTGTTACAAACATAAGCATAAAATTATTATACTCTTTTTTATCCATTATAGTAAAAAAGAGGACCAATCGCCCAGGTAGGTAAATACATACATACATTGCCGTGCACTTGAATAGGGACAAGAATTTGTTTATGTTGCATTTCATTTTTCTCTTAATCTACTATAGTTATGGCATGTGCTTTGCAGTTTTCTAACGAAGTGAACATAGGCAAAGTATGGAAATAAAAAAGAGACCGCGACAATTTACCGTTATCATTTATTTGCGATTTTGCTTTCACCATTCTTAGAATGCTGTACAAAATCAAAATGCGCTATATAAGCGCCATATTCTTGATTTTAATGCAAATATGTATACAATTAACAAACGCATCTACATTACAAATTTCATAAGCTAATTGCTTGAACATATATTTTGGGCGTAAGCGAAATATTGGTAGTTTTTCCTAATTTAAACTAGAAAGAACGTGTTCCTATAATATTTGCTTTTTGACGCTTACATTTTTTTCGCGGGAAGGGCTCGATTTGCTCTTACCTACTATTTATGGTATTTCATTGGCAGCAAGAAAGAGCTTGACAACTAATGAAATAAGAAGAAAATTCAAAATTTCTGTGCCCAAACTCAAAAGTCTAAAACAATAAAATTTAAAAGTAAGCACAATGGCTCAAGATGCATTCCGGTCGGGAGGGGCGTGCTGCTAGCTTTTAACATGAATCTGTTAAAAATAAATTATTGAGAATCTACGAAAATAAATAATCTGAAATGTTGTACATATATGTTAGATTAATTTAAATTGGTTCTTTTTGAGTAACTGCAATGTAGTTCCAACACAACATTTTAATATTATTTTGATTTCAGGAAAATGCAATCCACTATTATCAATTAATCGTATCTTCACTACTAACTTATATCCAATTTATCTTAGTCAATAACTACAATCTTAATAGCCCTCTTATGCTGGTTTAGTACAGACCAGGTTTACCTGAATAATCTATAGTATACAAATTCAAGATTCAGTTTGATTTGGTTTTTGCATAGATGATTTAACCAACTACCATTTCCTTTAATTAGACCCTGTACTTTGAAAAAGTACAAAAGGGTCCATTAAGTTTGTGCAACTCAGAAATGTATGTAACAGGCAGAAAGAGGCGTGGCAGACCCCATAAAGTATATATATTCTGTCCGTATGAAAACCGAGATCTCAGAAACTATAAGAGCTAGAGACTCAATTCTTTTTTTGTTTGTTTCGTGTTTAATATAGGCAGGCCAAGTTTATGTTTTTAATTTGATATCTTATTCCCCTCCCCCTCATATTTGCAAAAACGTTCTTAGCATTTACAGTTTTAGAGTCATTGGTTCTTTTTTTGCATTGCTTTAGATGCTTTGAATGTTTGGTGCGATTTGCAGCCCACTCGGATAATAAACACAGGAGATATTGGACAATCAATTTTCTGTAGTAGGCATTTGGCTGTCGGTTGCGTCCGAATGTAGCTTTCCCTACTCTTTTATTTTATCTTCGTTTTCGGGTTTTTGTACTATTGGTACATAAGACATAATGAATAATATAAAATTGGTAAACAAGAAGATTGACCCAGGTATGCGTGCATGTTCAAAAAATAATGTCTGAATCATGGACCGTAATAATTATAAGTTATATGTATTACAAAATATAATGATTGATGATGAATGATACTACTTCGATTTTTAAAGTTTTTCTTTAACGATTAATGATTATTTTAAAGTAATTAAAAAAACAAAAAACAATATATTTAAGTAAAAATTATAAACCTAAAATATTGATTATATATAATTTTTTTAAACCTAAAATAAAGTGTATCAAAAAATATCTTTTTTAAATATCCACTAAAATTACTCGTATACAGCAACAATTGAACATCAACAAAAACCACAAATTTCAAAATGCCAACGTTATTATTAAGAAATTCCTTTGCAAATTATTTTTATGCTGTTATAAAAAGTATAAATAAATACATACATAGAAGTATGTGTACATTAGGCTAAGTATCTGGTATACAAATTAAAACAATCAGGCCTGTTCCCATTTACGAAATCGATCATTCGATTTACTTTTTGAAAAAAATGGGCTTCCTAAATTCGATGTATCGTTTTCAAGAAATGAAAATGTTTATTATATGTACTTACACACGAAGCTAATCTATTTCGAAATGGGGATAATATGAAGCTAATCGAAAACGATGAATTGAAATTTAGAACCCCATTTTTTCCAAAAAGTAAATCGAATGATCGATTTCGTAAATGGGAACAGGCCTGAATAAATGCTAAAAAAAACCGAAAAAACGATTAAACGTAATATGTAAATGGACACATTAAACATTTCTGGGCTAAAATGGATAAATTCTTGTATAATAATATGTTTTCATCGGACTGTTTTTTAACTGCTGGTGTGCTTATTGCTATTCATACTTAAATGTAAGAATCATTGTTAGAAATATGCAACTTAATACTTTAAGGACAATGTCTACTTGTTCGTACATAATATAAAACTAAGCTATTTAAACTCAGTATGTATACTTATACAATCTAATAATAAACTAAGTGTACAAGTTTAATAAATAAATTCATATCATTTTAGTAAGTAGCTCATTCAAAAAATATTTTTTATGGCGAAGTGAATTCTTATAAACTTTCTCTTTCGAACTGACCAACAACACAAAATAAATGCTTAATAAAGTGCAGTCACTAATCAAACTACTATGTACATTTATATCGAGTCAACATCAGCCTTTCAATTAAGACTTAAGTGACATAAGCTGTATGGCGAAGCTTTTCCGCGAAAAAGAAGCAATCGTCATGAAAGAATTAAAAAGAAACTGAAACGTACGAATTAAAAGTTAATCAGGGATGCCACAGGAATCGAAACCAACCGAAAACCAACCTTAGTTGGTGTTGAGCGGCTAATGTTTTTTAGCCACTGCTCATGTCGGATTTAAAATAAGAACACGATTTGTTCGTTATAATTGTTTAATGTTGGTGTGGCAGATGTGTGTTATATATAACCGACTTGGCTGTGGCTGCTTGTCAGCTTCGCCCAAAAACAAAACAATTGAATAGAATTAATCGCGTAACCGTGAGTTTAGATTGTCAACGACTTATCTACTGACTTAACGACTGCCGACGGACAATGCAGAAGCTGCAGCTGAGCCTATGCAAAACATAGAAAGAGAGCGAGCTGAGCTGTCGACAGACGTTAACATAGAGCAAGTAACAGTGTTGAATACTTAAGATAAATTACAGTGATACATGCATGATACATGAATTTGGCAAACAATTACAGTGGCTCCATCGCATAATCGGACACGAATTTTCTTAACATAAATATGCTCTAAAACTATACAAAAAGGGCTAATATCATCGTTTTTTTTATTTTTATGTAAACTTATTACTATTATCTTTCATATAAAAAAACAAAAACCATAAATTTTCGATAAACACTCTTAATATTTAAACAAAAACAAAATTAAATCGATATTTGCCGCTCAACGAATAATCGGACAAAACCAATATGAGCATATTTAGGTTAAAATAGCTGCTGCTGCTCCCGACATACTCCCCCCGTTGGAAGCCTGTCTTTCAACTACATCAGAAAGGGTCAGCAGGCACAGTTTATTGACAGCTCGTCTGATGATGCCAGATTCTTTTCTTAGGTCTGCTACACGGGATACACCATTGTTTCCAGGCATGAGCGCAATCACTCTTGCTAGTGGCCAGCGCATAGGTGGCACGTTTTCGTTTTTCATGAGGACGACATCGTTGAGCTGCGTAGGAGTGCGTTATTTGGACCGCTGCTGAAGAAGTGTGAGGCATTCTTCACGCCAGCGGTTTCAGAATACATGTTGCAGATGTGCAACGCGCTGCCAGGCATCTAAGCGATCATAATTGAGCCTCGATAGGTCAGGCTCGATAAAGGTTGTTGGCGGGCCACCAAGCAGCAAATGAGCAGGCGTCAAACATCTAATTCCTCTGGAATTTCTGAAATTAAGAGCAGAAGGCGAAAGTTAATGATTGCCAAGATCTGGCAAACGAGCGTGCGCAGTTGATCAAAGTCGAGACGAGAGTGCGGCGAGCGTAGTGGGATGAATTTCCACTCGATATTACCGTCCAAGACCAACGGCGAACAGCTGCCATGTGTCGATCGCTCAACATGAGCTGCTTCAAATCCTCAAGGTCATTCCTTGGACCGACGAATTGGTCGCATTATCAGTCATGATTTGGCTAGGTTTCCCTCGAAGTGAAATCAAGCGGTCTAGGGCACTGAGAAACGTTGGTGTTGACAGATCCTTGACCGGCTCCATGTGTATGCCCTTGCTTGTGAAGCATATAAACACGCGTAAGTACGATTTGATAGGAGGTCGATTGCGAACCTCAGACTTATAGTTGAAGGGTCCACAATAGTCGATCCCAGTGACAGCAAACGGACGAACTGCTTCTAGACGTGCGCTTGGTAGATGTGCCATAATTGGCTTCAGAAATCTTGGCTTGGCTCTGATGCAGATTACCCATCTGCTGACAGCTTTGGACACTGTCTTCAGCCCACCAATTGACCAATACTGAAGACGAATTTTAGCCAACAAGGCTCGTGATCCAGTGTGCAGATTCACCTTGTGGGCGTGGTCGATTAAAGCGTGCGTGATTGTATGACGTCGTGGCAGAATTATCGGATGCCTATGGCATCTGCAACTGGACCTTTTAACTACGAGTCTTGCACGTAGCTCCTTTATGTCCTCCCATAGATTTCCCAGCTGAACTACTCGAAGCAGGAAGCGACTTCCGTGATGAATGTCTGTAACCGTTAGATCAGCGTGCCGTATGCGATTGATGAACTTGTAGATGTAGCCATTAATTCGTTGCATGGACTTGAAGCAGTTTACATATTTACATCATCATGAGGGGATAACACCAGCAGCGCAGTCTTACGTAATTCCAGCGCCGATTTTTCAGGAGTGCCGCATGCAGGCCAGTCAGCTTGATTTCCATGTAGATAGGATGGACCATGAAACCACAGTGTTTCAATCAGAGCGTCAGGAGAGGCATCTCTGGATATAATGTCTGCCGGATTTGAAGCAGTAGGAACATGAAGCCACTTCATGTTGGTCGTCAGTTCCTGTATGGATGCCACACGATTAGTCACCAAAACGTTGAAACGGTAAGGTTCATCGTGTATCCAAGTCAAGGCTACAAATGAATAGCACCAGCAGAAGAATTGCGCATTGAAGATGCCTATGTTCCTGATCTCGTTCATCAGTTTGGCGAGCAGAGAAGCTCCACACAATTAATGCTTCGGAATTGACAGTGTCTTCAGTGGAGCGCAAAGGAGGTGAGCAGCGGGTACATGGCCTTTGGACACTACATACACGCAATCTCCATATGCGTCCAGGCTAGCGTCGCAGAAACCATGTATTTCCACATCGGCACCTGAAACGAGCAGAAATCTTGGAAATGATAAGTGGCGAACGTTTTGAAAGCTGCTGCATAATTCATCCCAAGCTGTACTTCGAGACACTGGAAAACTTTCATCCCACTCCAGCTTATCCTTGCAGAGCTGCTGAAGGAATATTTTCATCTTAACAATAACTGTGCCGAGGAGTCCAAGTGGGTCGTAAAATCGTGCAAGGGCTGAAAGTATCGAACGTCTGCACGGCTTGTGAGATTGTTGCAATGTCGACAATAAGAAGAGAAGATGGTCAGATGCAGGGTCCCAATCAAGTCCAAGAGTTTTGGTTATTTTGCTGTCATCATCAAACTTCACGAACTTCTCCTTATCCTCTTCAGCTACACCTCGAAGAACATCCGGATGACTGGAACACCACTTCCTGATTTTGAAGTTTCCTCGAGCTAATATGGTAGCAGTTTGCTTCATTTTCTATCTCCTTATCAGGTGTTTCGCGCCACTGATAATAGTTATCCGGTGAACTAACTCGAACAAATTGGTACATTTTACATATGTCTCCTGTCAAGACAACCGGATATGTACGAAATCGAATCAGAATATGTGGTAGCTTTGGTTGTATAACGGGTCCTGCCATCACGACTTCATTCAGAGACTGTCCGGACGAGGTCGAAGCTGAGCCATCAAACACAACACGAAGCTTCGTGATTGTGCTACTCTGGAAGTACTTACAATGTCAAAATAGCTCAGGATCAACGCGAGACATGTGGTTTAATCGAAGATATTCGTGGATGAAGTCAGCATATTGTTCCTTCAGATGCGGATGTTTTGCCAACTTGCGCTTTAGGTTGAGAAATCGTCGATATGCCTGCGTATACTATTCTCCTAACAAATCCGCATTCATCTTGAAAGGCAGGTGAACGGAGTATTCACTAGATGGGAACCGAGAGAAATTCCTTGTGAAATGATCCTCGCACTGCGCCTCCTCCTTGCCCACCTTTACTGCAGCCTCCTCCAGACCTTCAATTTCCCAGAATCGCCGTACCAATTCATCCAAACGCACATCATTTTGAACGGCTTCATCGGTGGATGCAGTGCAATTGGTAAGCCGTGAAGTCCCTTGCGATCCTTGAGCACCTCCAGATACGACCCAACCAAGTAGAGTTTTCTGCAAAACTGCAAACGTGGACCCAACTCTATTTGTCCGACACACAACAGCTCGAAGAATCAACTGGAACCGATCAGCAGGTCTACTCTCTGTGGCTTATTAAACGCAGGATCGGCCAACTTCATCGATGAGATTGTCCAATATGGCGTATTAATAGCCACGCTGGGTCGACAGTCCGTAATAGTTGGACCAATAGGAGCCGTGAGAGTAGTCGAATAGTTGCAGTCATCAGAACGCAAGCATAAATTGGCAGTGAAACCGTTAGACATTGGGCTCCAAGAGAGGTGGAAGCGGGGGGCGGAATGGCAACAGTTGATCTTGATGGTGATGTGCTACGGGAGACAGCTGAAACTGGAGTTTGATCTACATCAATATGCAGCGGTGTATGAGGTTTGCCGTTGTAAGAACTGCATGCTCTTGAATGATGGCCTTTCTTCAGACAGTTATAGCACAGAGCAAGCACTTCCTTGCGACGTAATGCAAGTGACAGATTGCCAAATTTAGGAGTATATGCCGTGACCAGACATGTCACAGAAAAGGCAATTACTTCGACTGCTTTCGGCAACGACAAAGGCCTTTCTACTGCTATTGTTACTACTATTCGACTTGCCCACCTGAAAGCTAGGCGTATGCTGTGCCATAGCGTATTGCAAATTATCCAATTTTTGGCTTCTCTTATACAGGAATTCGAAGAAATCAGCTGATGTAGGCCACTTATCCAGAACAGTATTCTCCTCCCACGATGACTGAGTTGTAGAATCCAGTTTCTGCAACAAATTGAACGCGTAATTCAGTACCAATCTCATCAAATTGGAGTTCTTCTAATGCACCGTGGGCTAAGTTAAACGCTCCCAGTGAACCAAAAGTTCGTAAAAGATATCGCTAACGAAAAATGCGCGAAACAAAAACGGACAAAACATTCGCGAAAACCCTCGTTTACGATCAGAAAACTACTCGCTCGTCGCTCAGTTTGTGGCAGTGAAAGTTTCGAACGCGATAGCTCGTAAACGATTCGTTAGCGAGCATTTTTCGATTGCTTTTGCGAATCATATGAGAAGTCGTTTGCGAGCCATTTTTAATATCTTTTGCGACTCATTTCTAATATCGTTTACGGATTCAATAAATACAAAACATAGTTTTAAATTTGATTTTTTATTTGCTACGCATAATGTCTTATTTTAACTTATATCTATAAAGTTATTTGCCGCTAGGAGCTACGAACCAATTTGCCGCAAGACACATTTTTGAAGACTTTAAAAGAACCGCAATCTGTATAAAGAGACAGTAAAAAAATAATTAAAATACATATGCGAGATAAATATATATTATTAGAAAACATACAACATTCTTCAAAACGCCTTCTTTCTGCAGGGTATGCTATAAGAGAATTAAACAAATATATCAGGACAGCGTTAATCAAAAGCACTAAATTTATTACTTACCGTCGAATTGGTAGAAATTTTAAGCACTGCCACTTTTTCACTCCACCGTCAATTTGCGTCGTCACAAGAGAAAAGAAAGTTCTCGATTCCGAGCGATAACAATAACGCATCAGTTGCCGTTTTGAGCGACCAAAAAAGGAACAAGCGGGAGAACGACAAGCAAAAAACAACAACGCATAGGTTGCCGTTTTAACCGACCATTTTTCTTTCGATTTGTATATCATTTATAAGCTCGAATACGAATGTTTTGCGAAGCTCTCCATTTTGGTATCGTTTTCGAGCTCGAATGCGAATGTTTTGCGATACTTTCGATTATGGTATCGTTTTCGAGCTCGAATGCGAATGTTTTGCGAAACTTTCGATTTTAGTCTCGTATTCGAGCTCGAATGCGATAGTTTTGCGAAACTCTCGCTCAACATTCGCGTCGTGGTACACTGGGCTGCTTGAGTTTGATCAAGCAGTTGCACTCTAAGTTCAGCTGAGTTAAAGTTCACAGTTTTGATTGGTTCTAACGATGCATCAAGCCTGTTAGGCTTTCGAAAATAGATTGCAGCTTACCCAGTGTACCACGACGCGAATGTCGAGCGAGAGTTTCGCAAAACTATCGCATTCGAGCTCGAAAACGAAACTAAAATCGAAAAATTCGCAAAACATTCGCATGCGAGCTCGAAAACGATACCAAAACCGGAAGTATCGCAAAACTATCGCATTCGAGCTCGAAAACGAAACTAGAATCGAAAGATTCGCAAAGCATTCGCATGCGAGCTCGAAAACGATACCAAAATCGGAAGTATCGCAAAACTATCGCATTCGAGCTCGAAAACGAAACTAAAATCGAAAGAAAAATGATATTGATTCGTGTACGACGCATAAAAAAAATGCAACCGATACGTTGTTGTTGTATTTTGCTTGTTGTTCTCTCGCTTGTTCCTTTTTGGTCGCTCAACGGCAGCTGATGCGTAGTTGTTGTTTTTCAGTTGTCGTTCTCTCGCTTGTTCCTTTTTTGGTAGCTCAAAACGGCAACTGATGCGTTATTGTTCTCGCTCTGAATCGAGAACTTTCTTTTCTCTTGTGACGACGCAAAGTGACGGTGCAGTGAAAAAGTGGCAGTGCTTAAAATTTCTATCAATTCGACGGTAAGAAATAAATTTAGTGCTTTTGATTAACGCTGTCCTGATATATTTAATTAATTCTCTTATAGCATACCCTGCAGAAAGAAGGCGTTGTGAAGAATGTTGTATGTATTCTAATAATAATATAATATATTTATCTCGCATATGTATTTTAATTATTTTTTTACTGTCTCTTTATACAGATTGCGGTTCTTTTAAAGTGTTCAAAAATGTGTCTTGCGGCAAATTGGTTCGTGGCTCCTGGCGGCAAATAACTTTATAGATATAAGATAAAATAAGACATTATGTTTAGCAAATAAAAAATCAAATTTAAAACTATATTTAGTATTTATTGAATCCGTAAGCGATATTAGAAATGAGTCGCAAAAGATATCTATAACGGCTCGCAAACGACTTCACATATGATTCGCAAAAGATATTAAAAATGGCTCGCAAACGACTTCTCAAATGATTCGCAAAAACATCCGAAAAATGCTCGCTAACGAATCGTTTACGAGCTATCGCGTTCGAAACTTTCACTGCCACAAACTGAGCGACGAGCGAGTAGTTTTCTGATCGTAAACGAGGGTTTTCGCGAATGTTTTGTCCGTTTTTGTTTCGCGCATTTTTCGTTAGCGATATCTTTTACGAACTTTTGGTTCACTGGGTTACGCTTAAAAAACTAAACGCGATTTGCAGTTTGTGTCACTTCATTAGAGTTTGCTGTTGCTTCCATTTCGCAGCTGTTTTAATTTCATGCCGTCACAAATTCAGCTGTTCATATACGGGCAGTGAACTTATAAAACAAGTGCACAAGAACGAATAGACGGGTTAGCGCGAGTTACCACCGACCCAGCCTTTCCCCCCGCCAAGCCACCACGGTGCCCAGTATAATGAACCGGGAAGACCAAATAAACAAATGGGTCAACAGAGAGTATCGATGTCGATCGTGCATCCGGCCAAATGCTGACACAGCGGTCAGCAACTATGCATTCGCGTGGGCAACGTCAGCATAATTATTGTTTAACATTTTTGTACATTACACTAAGGGCTTCATGCCAATATAAGAATTCAAATAAATTCACTCACGATTCTGCATTCAAAGTAGTAACACTGTGTAAATTCACGGAGGTTTCACTGTCAAGAACCAGAGCGGGATTCTAAATTCCTTCAACAGCTCCAGCAACTCTAACAGCTCCAGCGACTTTAGCGATCCCAACGACAACTACACCAACAACCCCAAGCTCCTTTCTCGGCACGGGTAACTGGCGCAGCCGGAAAAAAAGCTATGATTATAGTAATACTTTCCCTTACTTACCTGTAAGTAAAAGAAAATGTGAAAAAGAAACAAATATAAGTGAATGTCATAGTAAATGTGAATTAATAAATGAAACGTAAAAAGAAAAAAACAAATATTTATGCAGTACGGTTGTGAGATGCGCACGATTTATACTTTCATAATTAAAAAAAAAAAAAAAAAAATTTTTAAATACAAAATAACATGGAAATATCATATTATACGCTATACAATGTATAAGTGCTTGTGTGAAATCAAACGTTGATAATCACTGCCGCAACTATAAGTGAGGCCGAGCAGCATACAGAACTTCTTACATACACACATACATACGTACACATGTGACGTGGTGATATAAAAATCAAACGCTGATAATTTGTAGCACTACGACATAAAACAGAGTGAAATCAAACGCAGATAATCACTACTGCAACTATATAGTACATACATACATATATGCAAACCTAGACACACATACATACATGCACATGTGACGTGGTGACATAGAAATCAAACGCCGATAATTTGTGCCATTACGACATAGAACAGAGCGAAATCTAACGCAGATAATCACTACTGCAACTATATATATATACGCAAATCCGAGAAACACACAAGACCGCCCTGAAATTATAAACTATATTCAACTGCAAAAATTATTTTTCTTCTCACTCGAATCTGCGGTTGCCCCATACGCAACTAAAACCTCACAGCCTGCATACATAAATCAGAATGTTTCTCATATCGTACAAAAAATATATATTAAAAGAAAACAATTTCTAAACGCACATTTAAGCACCTAAAATAAAAATAAAAAAAAAAAATAAATAAATAAATAAAAATAAATAATCGACACACACTTATGTTCCGTTTCTTTATATTATAAGAATTTTGTATACCAAACAATATTGACACCACCTACATTACAGAATCTAGAATCAACACACACGCACAAACACCAAGAAATTTTTTTTTTTCCTTTTCTTTACAACCATATTAATAAATAATATTAGGTAAATTAGAACCCGTTAAGAAACACACAAACATTCAAATTTAAAACTTGTTCATTATTATATTCTCTCCTTTGTATAAAATATCAAATAAAGAGAAGTCTCTTAATGTCAAAGAAATTGGCCGACAATATCAGAAAAACAACGCGTTCTGTTTTAAGAGGGCCAATAACCACTTCTAGAGTAACACGCTCAAGTAAACGCCCAGAATCCCTCCTAACAATTAGAGAAGAACCAATAGTACCCCCTACACAACACCCCACAATGGACTCAGGACGCGATTCAATCTCTGCCCCACTGACCCCAACTGTTGGTAACTTCAGCACTTCCTTGTCAACCACCTTCAAACCCAAAGATATCATGACATTCGTCGAACATTTACCAACTTTTGACGGAACCCCCAGACAGTTAGATAGATTCATCACAAGCGTCGAAGAAATTCTTATGCTCATTCGAGGAGCTGACCAAACACCTTATGGCCTACTCACGTTGAGAGCCATAAGGAACAAGATAATAGCTAGGGCAGACGACGCTCTAGAGTTAGCCAACACCTCACTGAACTGGGACGACATTAAGGGCAACCTTATCCGACTTTACTCAAGCAAGAAAAGCGAGGCTAGCCTCTTAAGTGAGCTCGGAGCATTCTCGGACAACCGATCCTTGGGGCAATTATTCTTTGGAATATCAAAGATTAAAAGCCAATTATACTCAGTCCTGAAGAATAGTGAGCAGAATACCACTGTTATAGAAGCTAAAAGAGCGGTCTATAACGAGGTATGCCTTAATACTTTCATAACTGGTTTGAGGGAACCACTTAAAACCCTAATCAGGTTAAAAATGCCTTCTAACATCGAGCAAGCTTACGAACAATGCCAAATCGAAATGTCATTGTACCATTCTAACAAACCCCCTGGCTCGAACAATAGGGGAAACTGGAGACCAAATGAATCAGGCGAAAGAGACAACCGAAACGACGGAAACAATCGGAATGACCGCAACTATCGCAACAACCGTAACTACTATAACAACAGCAACGACCATAACAATCGTAGACCACCCTACTCCAATTCCAACCAATCTAGGGGTTCAAACCCCGACAACCGAACACACCATTCTAGGGACAACTCCAACTACAATCGCGATAGCAATAAACAAACTAATAGAAATAACCCTTTTAATTCGGACCGACCCCAATCTGGCAACCTCCACAATATAAACGAGGAACACCAAACCTCGAACCAAAATTTTCCAATACTTGCCTCGGAAACCAAACAGGATACATATGTAAGTCCTGCCACCCATAACTCTTCACTCCCGTTCATAGAAATCGAAGCGCTCCATACCCTTCCTCTAAAATTCCTAATTGATACAGGATCCACACATTCTTTTATCGATCCTAAAGTTGTCGACATGACCAAATGTGTGAATTTAGGAATTCCCATAACACTGAAAACAGCATTAAATAGCTTCATAATCCGACAAAAAATAAATCTTCCATTCCCACCGACATTTAAAACTCATGGTAACATGACCTTGTTACCTTTCAAATTCCACTCTTTTTTCGACGGGTTACTAGGAATGGACCTACTCTCACACCTAGAAGCCAGAATAGACTTACCTAACCTACAATTGAAAATCCTTAACACCACCCTACCCATATCAAAATATAACAACCAAGCTTCAAATATATACAATATTTCTGCCCATACAAAAATGGTTTTGCCACTGCCAGTACTAAACAGACAGGGAGAGTTTTTTTTTAATACTATCAACATTAAAGACGACTTAATAATATCAGGCGGCCTTTATAATACCACAAATAATATCACAAATTTCGAAGTAATAAACTTCTGCGACTCTGACCAACTCCTCTACCTCGAAAATCCCATCGAGGGTACCCCATTTTCCAAAACCAACTATATAGAACTTTTCAATATTTCCCCTGACCCTGCTCAACCACAAGACTCTTCTTGCAATTTTAAAGACTTCAACATGGAGCACTTAAATCCCGAAGAAAAACGAGGTTTAACCTCTTTGTGTAAAAAATACTCCGATATCTTTTACAATGGAAATAAACCCCTTAGCTTCACAAATCAAATCACACACCCAATCCCAACAATTGATAACACTCCCATACACGTCAAATCTTATAGGTATCCTTTCATTCATAAAGATGAAGTAAAAAAACAAATAGACTCCATGTTAGAACAAGACATTATCAGATCAAGTTATTCCCCATGGTCCGCCCCCGTCTGGGTAGTTCCCAAAAAGTCTTCCTCAACCGAAGCACAAAAGTGGCGGTTAGTCATAGATTACAGGAAATTGAACGATAAAACTGTGTCTGACAAGTACCCCATCCCTAACATTAATGACATATTAGACCGAATAGGAAAAGCTAAGTACTTTTCTACGCTCGATTTAGCTAGCGGATTTCATCAGATCGAAATGAAACCCGAAGACATAGCTAAGACTGCTTTCACTGTAGAAGGAGGGCACTACGAATTCGTGCGTATGCCTTTTGGCCTGAAGAACGCCCCTGCTACCTTCCAAAGAGTAATGGACAACGTTCTAGGCGACTTAGTCGGGTCTATTTGTCTAGTATATCTAGACGACATCATTATATTCTCCCCTTCTCTCCAAGAGCACTTAACACACATCAATACAGTACTTACGAGATTATCAAACGCAAATTTCAAAATACAATTGTCAAAATCTAATTTCCTCCGCAAAGAAATAGAATTCCTGGGCCATATAGTTACCGAAGAGGGTATTAAACCAAATCCGAATAAAATCGCGGCCATTAAAAATTTCCCCTGTCCTCAAAACAGAAAAACTATCAAATCCTTTCTCGGACTTCTCGGGTACTATAGGAAGTTCATTAAAGACTTCGCAAAAATAACCAAACCCTTGACAAAACAACTCAAAGGCAAGAAACCAGTCACAATAGATGACGAATATCTAAAAACCTTCGAATTTTGTAAGACCTTACTTTCTAACGAACCTATACTTCAATACCCAGACCTCACTAAGAAATTTATATTAACAACAGATGCAAGCAACTATGCTCTGGGAGCAGTCTTATCACAAGGCACACTACAAAACGACAAACCAGTCTGTTTTGCCAGCAGAACCCTTAACGATACGGAAGTAAATTATTCTACTATCGAAAAGGAAATGCTAGCCATTATATGGGCCATAAAAAATTTCAGGCCCTATCTGTTTGGCAGAAAATTTTGTATCGTAACAGACCACAAACCATTAATTTGGCTCATGAATTTCAAAGAACCAAATTCTAAAATTATCAGATGGCGCCTACAACTTTTAGAATACGATTTTGAGATAATACACAAAAAAGGTTCCCAAAACGTTATTGCTGATGCACTTAGTAGAGTGGACTCCAGCCTCCACCACAATGAAGCACTACCAGAATTCGATTCCTACTGCCCTAAGTCTGACAAACCCCTCAACGATTTCAATATTCAGCTGGTTCTCAAAATAGCTGCAGGAAACTCTTGCACAACAGTAGCCCCCTTCAAACACAATATTAGGAGAGAATTCTATAAACCCTCATTTGATTTCAACGAATGCGCGAAAATACTCAAGCAAACGCTGAAACCAAATAAAACTTGTGCAGTCTTTGCTCAAGACGCTATTTTCGAAACACTAATTGAAGCATTTAAAACATACCTCTCCCATAACAAAACCTTTAAAATGGTAAGATGCTTCTCTTTTCTTACCGAAATTAACGACAACACCGAAAAAGACAAAATTATTCTAGATTATCATATCAATAACAATCATAGGGGCATCGACGAGACATTCTTACACCTCAAACGTGAATATTTTTTCCCTTACATGAAAAACAGAATTTCACAACTAATAAAACAATGCGAGACCTGTTTGAAACTTAAATACGATAGACAACCACAAAAAATAACATTTTTAACACCGCCAACCCCCGAAAAACCGCTAGATATAGTCCACATTGACATTTACACCATCAACAAAAACTACAATCTCACCTTGATCGACAAATTTTCAAAATTTGCAGCAGCTTACCCTATTTCAAATAGAACTTCTTTTAATGTCATCAAATCATTAAAACATTTCATTAGTTTATTCGGGATTCCTAAACAAATAGTGTATGATCAAGGAGCTGAATTTTCCGGTGACATATTCAACAAATTCTGTACACAATACAATATCAAATTACACGTAACTTCTTTTCAACAATCATCTAGTAACACCCCTGTAGAACTACTACACTCTACACTTACTGAAATTTACAGAATAATACTGGACACACAGAAACAACAGAATATTAACATTGACCATGACGAAACATTAACAGAGACTTTAATTACGTACAATAACGCAATCCACTCTGCCACCAAGCATACCCCCTTCGAACTTTTCAATGGCAGAACCCACATTTTCAATCAAACATTCAAACCTAGCGATGAACACCAATACTTAACAGAACTCAACAAATTCAGGGAAAAACTATACCCCGAAATAAAAGACAAGTTAGAAAACAACGTTCAACAGAGAACCGAAAAACTGAACGAAAACAGAGTAAACCCAACGATCCTCGAACCTAACGTCATAGTCCTTAGGAAAGAAAATAGGAGAAATAAGACCACACCCAGATTCTCCATACACAAAGTATTACGCGATCAAGGCCCAACACTGATTACAACAAGAAATCAGAAAATACACAAATCTAAAGTCAGGAAAATAATCATAAAAAAGAAACAGTAATAATAACAACTAATTCTTAAATTACCATTTCAGGTTCGCCCTTGGGTCGACACAAGATATCTCAGTACAGAAAATAGAGAACAATACCCCCTTAGCTAAGATAGAATTAGGGGAGGCCCTCTTAATCGAAAAATATAAAAAAAGCAGTCATGTTATAAACCTAGAGGAATATAATAGCTGTATAAAACAATTCCACTTAACAATAGATACATTTCATTCCGATAACACCCTGACAGACTCTTTCTCTATACTAGAGGCAAAACTGACACAAGCCCAATTAAAAATTAATGCACTCACCCCTTTTAAAAGAAACAAACGAGGCGTGTTCAATGGGTTAGGTAGCCTAGTAAAAGTCATTACTGGCAACATGGATGCCAATGACGCAAAAAAAAATAGACGACGAAATACTAAAGTTAAAATCAAATTCTGATACTGTCACTACTAATTTCCAAATACAAGACTCATTTAATAATGAAGTTTTAATTCGGTTTGAAAATATAACTAAACACATTAATAATGAACAGGGTTTAATAAACAATTTTTTCGAGAGTTCGCAAAATAAAATTTACAAAGAACTTAATAGAGAACAAGAACTCCTACAAAAACTACAATACATAAATAGGATTAATTATAATATAGAACTACTGCTTAATCATCTAAACGATATAACAGAAAGCATGTTACTGGCAAGAGTAAATATAATTCCCAAGTTCATTTTAAACGAACAAGAAATAAGTAAAATTAAACTCATATTGGAAAGCCAAAATATTGAAATAAAGACAGAACAACATATCTACAACCTTTTAAAAATGAATACATTGAATTACAAAAATATAATAATTTTTAACATTGAAATCCCCGTATTTAAACAACCAAATTACAAAATTGCCAGACTAGTTCCCTTGCCAATCAACAATACATACTTTGTCGTAGCACCTAACTATTTAGCTTATACGATAAATAATAAGATATATCACATGAACCGCAAATGCCCAAAAGTGGACAACCTATTTCTCTGCAACAAGGACTACTTCTCCGACACACCACAAGACAATACGTGTGTTAAGAACTTGCTGAATGGCAAAAACAGCGCCTGTGATGTGAAAGAGACGGGTGCAGTCGCCGACGTATTCGAAGCCGAAAGGGGGTATATCTTCGTTTTCAACGCCAACAATCTCAAGGTTACGCAATCAAATGGCAGCGATTTCTCCATTAACGGATCAGCCATCATAAAATATACGAACCATACATTGCGGATCAACAACATTAACTACGACAACACGGTGGAAACGGCCGTCGAGCACTTGGAGTTGTTCCTACCCCCGTTACAAAGACTAATAAAAAATACCACCATTAAGGTATTAAGCCTGGAAAAACTACATCTAGAAGCAATTGAGACGACCAAAAGAGTCCTCAGCATTCACCATAACACCACCCGGCATACCTGGACCCTCTACACCTTGTTCAGCACTCTCGCAGTCTTGGCGGGCCTCTTATGGCTATGCCGACGTACACAACACATCGTCCACATAGAACCAGACCGCCACCTCCCAATCTACGCACCGACAATACCTTCGCTATGGCCGTCGCTTCGAACTGGGGGGGAGGAGTTACCACCGACCCAGCCTTTCCCCCCGCCAAGCCACCACGGTGCCCAGTATAATGAACCGGGAAGACCAAATAAACAAATGGGTCAACAGAGAGTATCGATGTCGATCGTGCATCCGGCCAAATGCTGACACAGCGGTCAGCAACTATGCATTCGCGTGGGCAACGTCAGCATAATTATTGTTTAACATTTTTGTACATTAGACTAAGGGCTTCATGCCAATATAAGAATTCAAATAAATTCACTCACGATTCTGCATTCAAAGTAGTAACACTGTGTACTTTAAATTCACGGAGGTTTCACTGTCAAGAACCAGAGCGGGATTCTAAATTCCTTCAACAGCTCCAGCAACTCTAACAGCTCCAGCGACTTTAGCGATCCCAACGACAACTACACCAACAACCCCAAGCTCCTTTCTCGGCACGGGTAACTCGCGCAACTGTCTTATAGCTGCAGCGGCAGTTTGTCGGCGCGCAAACGAAGACGAAATAACGGCACAAAGCAAATAGCGATCGCGCCAAAGCGAAGAGCGCGGAACTGTTTTGTAACTGCAACGGAATTTGTAAGCGCGAAAACGTCGGTGAATGAACGGTGCAAAGAAGACGCACAATTACGGTTTTGCAAAAGCGAATGCAAATTCGAATTGTGCCGTTTTATATGTTTATGTGTATGTACTTTAAAAAAGTACAAAAAGTATTAGGTTTGTGCAACTCAGAAATGTATGTAACAGGCAGAAGGAGGCGTGGCAGACACCACAAAGTATATATATTCTTGATCAAGACGACGAGCTGAGTCGATCTAGCCATGTCCGTCTGTCTGTCTGTCCGTCCGTATGAACACCTAGATCTCGGAAACTGTAAGAGCTAGAGACATCATATTTGCCAGTTATTTTTGAGAATGTTTTTATTTGTTTCAGCACTTCAGTTCTCTTGTTTGTTAATGTTTACTTAACAAAACACAAGTTTTATGCGAGCAAGAACAAAAATATAATTAATCGCGTAACCGTGAGTATAGATTGTCAACGACTTATCAACTGACTTAACGACTGCCGACGGACAATGTATAAGCTGCAGCTGAGCCTATGCAAAAAAAATAGAACGAGAGCGAGCAGCGCTGTCGACAGACGTTAACAATAAAAGTTGTCTGGGAATTGAATTTAAGCAAGACTTACTGAAGCGTAGAGTCTTTATGTCACAAAAGAAATACGTCGAGGTTCTTTTGAAGAGATTCGGGATGGTTGACTGCAAGGCTGCACCAACTCCTATTGAAGCAAAGTTCTCGGCCAGAGAAGATCTGCGAAGAAGATATGGTGAAGTATCCATACCATCTAATTGGCGCGCTGATGTTTCTTTCAGTGACGACTCGCCCAGACGTAGCACGCGGTTAATTTTTTGAGTCAGTTTAACACTAACTACAACTCTGAGCATTGGAAGGCGGCTAAACGCATACTACGGTACCTCAACGGTACGATGAATTACGGCTTACTATTCGAGCACATAGGTGAAGAGTTGTATGGTGTCGTCGATGCAGATTGGGGTGCGAATCTAACGGATCGGCGCTCCTACTTAGGTCAGGCGTTTATCCTGGCAGGTGCAGCTATAAGCTGGGAGGCGCGTAAACAGCGATGTCGGAGGCAGTGAAAGAGGCTCTCTATCTGAAGGCACTGCTAAATGCTATTGGGAAGAAATGCGAGCTGGTCCAGATCTTCAATGATAACCAGAGCGCACAGAGATTGGTCAAAGGGTTTGGATTTCACCCGCGCACAAAACACATAGACGTGCGCCATCACTTCATTCAAGAGAAGCTTAAGAATGGCGATATATCAGTTGACTACATGCCAACAGAAAAGATACCTGCCGATGTTAAGGGGTTAAGTAACATAAAACACAATGAATGTATTTTGTCGCTAGACATCAAATGTATTGAATAGATTTAAATATTACTTTGAGGGGGCGTGTTGAAATGTACACTCTATTATTTTTAGTATGTAAGCATTATTATCAAAGTAATATGTGGGTCACACTGAACTTATATAGTGATCAAGCTGTCGCCATGATGAGGCGCATATAAGAAAGTTATTAAAAATAAAGCATATCATTTTTCGTACACATATATTTCGGGTATTATTTACTGGTGGAACCACTGCAAGTTCCCACAACAACACTACTGAGTATATCGATATCGATGATTTACAATGTTTACATTCGGCCGACCTGACATTTGATCGACCACGATCAACATAATTTACAATTGTTTACAATTTTTATTTACAATCATGAGCATAACCCAACCGTTTTGTTACACACTTGCATCCATGGTTTTAACCTCGCCGCCTCTAGAATGCCTTTATAAGGCAACTGTGTAAGTTGGCAATTATCAATGTCTGTGACCTCGTATCTGTCGTTTGGGAATACTTTGCTTATTTTGTAGGGTCCACGATACTTTGGAGCGAAGTTTTTGCATGGTCCAGGGGTTACGTCAACGCTACGGATTGCTACAAAATCATTGACCATGTAGCTTTGAGGTGCCCTATGATGTAAATAGTGATGAAATTGATTTCGCTGTTGTGATTGTTTTATATTATCGCTAGCTTCTTGTCTTTTCGTTTCCAAACTAGGTGAACTTTCAGGGCGAAGCTTCTCCTCTAAATACTCAGTCAGCTCATCAACTACTGGCCCACGCTGCTCACACCCAAATAACAAAATACTAGGCATTTTATGAGTACTGCTATGCACAGAGTTATTAATAGCGAATTCTACTCGGTTCAGTGGCGGATCTAGGGTTGCTGGCGCCTGGGGCAAAGCGGGAAATTTGCGCCCCCCCTGTCCCTCTGCCGTATGAAAAATTGTTTTTTATATGAATAACATTCAAAGTATTTTGAGTGTGTGGAGGTTTATTAATTATCTAATGCTCATATCTACAAAGAATTGTATTTCATTATAATTATAAAAGAACATAATATTTCGTGTTTTTGTATGAAAATGAAATATTACTTCTGAAATATAACTTTTCTGGCCTTGGTTACCGCAAATTCAGCAATCATATCATTGTAGTCGAGTGATGCTGCTACTTCATTTTCGATGGAAAGTATAGCTCATTCATTCGTTTCATTTTGGTGTTTTCCTTGCCTATAATTTATAGAAGAAAAAAATGATTTTCTGAAAATAATACCCTAATAAAATACCTCAAAAAAATTCTACCTCGATTTAAAGGCGATGTTAGAGAGCTAGAGTTGTTTTGCCTTGCACTGCGGATTTGCCCTACGCCACTTCCATTTACGAAATGCGATGTTAAATGTCAACAAACGCGCCAATAACCTTCCACGAATACAACTAGCAATCTCTCTAAGGAAGTTTTTGTTATGACGTTTCAAGCGCCCTCTTCCCATATGATCACACATATCCAAAAACACGCACTTGTATTATATAGGTAGTGTTTACATGCGAATAGCGCCGCGGGAAAATATGAATTTTTGAAACATACAGTGTTGGTCTCGAGCATGATTTTGCGCCCCTTAGATTTGGCGCCCGGAGCGCTTACCCCTTTCGCCCCCCCCCCCCCCCCCCTGCAACTGCAACTAAGGGTTTCAATGGTTTTGTTGTTTTACTCGAACTGCCGGATTCATTCAAATAACATGGAGGTATACACAGGCTACCGGATATACACGGTTTGTCAGGAGACTCACACGGAATATCGGATACACACGGTTTTTTAGGAGACTTACACGGAACAAGGGCTTCAGGGGAAGATAGGAACGGATCACAAGATTCGTCAGTAACTTCTTCCAACAATTCGGTCTGCCTACTCAAGGCGTCAACATGGCACATATTAAAGCCTGGTCTATAGGCAACTGAATAATTAAAATTTTCCAATTCCAAGGACAATCGGGCAATTCGTGGATTTATTGACTTCTTGCTTATAGTCTGAACCAAGGAATTACAATCTCTGACTATTAAAAATGGCCTATGTGCTAAAAACCCATGAGAGCTCGCATCAGTATGTAATTCGGTTTCATAAGCAGGATTAAATATAGATAAAATGGGCGGGCTAGCCAATGCGGATTGTTTTTCTAATGCACGCATTGGGAAGGGACCATCCTTTTTTAATAACTCGGTTAAAGGTTTTGCGACACGTGAGAAATCAGGAACTAATTTCCGAAAATATGAAAACAAACCTATACACGAATGCAACGCCTTGCTAGTAAGGGGTTCCGGATATTCTTGAATAGCTTTTAAGTGTGTGTTACTAGATAGGATTCCCTGTTCACTGACGTCATACCCCAAGTACTCTATTTCCTTTTGCATGAAACTACTTTTTTTGAAGTTCACTTCGAGACGGAACTCTAGTAAGCGGTCTAACAGGATTGCCAACAATTTAAGATGCTTGTCGACAGTGGTGGTAGCCAAGATTATGTCATCCATGTATACGACTAGCAAGCGTTGACTAATCATGTCACTTAAAATGGTGGAGATAAACCTTTGAAAAATGGCCGGACCATTTTTTAGCCCGAACGGCATCCTTAAATACTCGTACTGTCCGTCTGGAGTTATGAACGCAGTGTATTTGATTGACTCCTCATCAACACTGATATGATGGAAACCACTTTTTAAGTCTATTACATTGCAAGTATTCTAAGCAATCTTCTATCAGGGGAAGCGGAAAATTATCTCTAACAGTTTTCTTATTTAGTCCACGGTAATCTATGGACATTCTTATTTCACCATCTTTCTTTTTAACTAGGACTATGGCAGACGCATAAGGAGAATTGCTAGGCCTAATAACATTACTGGCTAGAAGTTCCTTCACAGTATCTGAAACGATTTCTATTTCATAATAAGAGAGTCTCCTTAGTGGACAATGAAATGGGGTTGAGTCTATTAGTCTAATGTTCATATTATATTTTGGCGAACTGTAGCCAGTGGCAAACTGACTGATATAGTGATGGTGTATGATATTGCTGCACTTCCGCATTGATATGACACCAAACTCGCTGCCCACATCAACGCTATCATCTGTAAGAGCGGTACTGACATTTGCCAGTTCATCTAACCATTCGCGATACGGTTCGGTTTCAACCACGGATGCATGTGTGCTTACAGGGTCTATTAATTCAGTTGGTAATTTAGCAAAGATAGATGCACAAAACGATTTATATACTAACGCAATATTGTGGTTTATTAATGAGTTTTCTTGAGTTTTCATAATGCTTGTTTTGAAAAGAAAGCAAAAGGTTGACTTTTCCATATGTCAGGATAGACTGCCTACTAAGGCCACGAAAATTACTTTTCTTCAGTAAGTCGCATTTTATAAATGATTGAACTACGGATTGACTTATAAAGCTGACGGGGCTGCCGGTATCTAAAAGGGCGGAAATATTGATAATGTCTGCGCATCTCTCTTCACTAGATATTCTTAAGCTTACAGTTTTAATAAACGATGGTCCGCTAATTGCGTCGTCTTCATTGGCACCCAGCGCAACCACTCGGCTTCGCTTCGGGCACTCCTTGTACTGATGGCCCAACTCGAAGCAGCCTCCTTCCGGTCGCCTCGGTTTTGGGCATTGGTTACTCATATGCCCCATAAGGCGGCAATTGTAGCATCTGACCTCCTGAGCAGCATTAGAGGCACCACCTGTAGCCACTCCGGTTGCTTGAGGTCCAGCAACTGGTCGGGAAACCGTTGGGATTGTCGTCTTCTTCTCAGTATGCACCGTTTGGTATCGCATCATCTTTTCGCGCAGCTCGTCCAGAGAGGTACAGTAGTATAATGGAGCGGCGCAACCAGAATTGTCGCGCAAGATATCTACTATGTACTTTATGACATCGATGTCTTCAAAAACACCTTGTCGGGCAATATTGCGCATAGCTATGTAATATTGCAAAAGAGATTCGCCTTTTGTTATTGAACGACTCTGCAAAAGTTTTGCAATCTCAAGGTTAGACATCTTGAACCCAAACACTTCGAGCAGTGCTTGGCTGAACGAACTGCTCCCAGTTTGTTTTCCGTTCAAATGTCATATAGGCTCGGGCTGATCCTTGCAGCAGTCGATTCCCCAGTTGCCAACGCTGTGTATCGCTTAATGCATGTGCATCCGACGCCAGCTCACGGATCCAAGCGTGGATGGACAGATGATCGTCGCCACTGAATTTAGGTGTAGTAGCTTCTATTTCACTAAGGCTCACACCAGGGCTGCTGTAGAGGGTCGTCGACTTACGCTCCAACTCGGCTACATTTAGCTTGAGTTCAGCCAACTCCTTGCGGGCTGCATACACAGCCATCTCATCGGCAATGGCCGCTAACTCATCCGCCTCAGCCTCGCTTCGCTCAATTATGTGGCTTGCGGGCTCGGACAATGTAGGTTCGGCAGAAGAGGCTCTAAACTCCGACCGCACAGCACTATCCACTTCATTAATTTGCTCGCAAGATGGCCCCGGACCAACAAGCTCCTGATGTTGTCCGGCAAGCACATGAGCATCGCCTGTGGGCGGTGGAGGCTGATCTACAGTGGCTTGCATTTGTTCGCTGATGCAAGACATTCTTCCCAAGGTACGTAAGCGGTATATAGAAGTGCTGTCACTAATGGCGACAACACTACTGAATATATCGATATCGATTATTTACAATGTTTACAATATTTAGGTTAAAATAGCTGCTGCTGCTGCCGACAGGTGGTTTAGGTGCCACATGTACGAGCTGTTTTAAAATTTCTATCATTATAGGTAGATTTTTGCTCAATATCAGCAATATAATACTGTGGGAAATGATATGAGTATGAAAAATGAAATGCTTTTTTATTCTTAACAATGTTCTTATATGAGTCTCTTCATGGCGACAGCTTGATAACGAAAGGTTCAGTGTGACCAACTTATTACTTTGTCTTTAATGATTAAATACTAAAAATACTAGAGTGTACATTTCAGCACGCCCCCTCGAAGTAATATTTGCCTTGCGACAAAATACATTCATTGTGTTTTATGTTACTTAGCCTCTTAGTCATAACATCGCCATCCTCATGCTTCTCTTGAATGAAGTGATGCCGCATGTGTTTGGAACGCGGGTGAAATCCAAACCCTTTGACCAATCTCTGTATGCTCTGGTTATCATTGAAGATCTGGACCAGCTCGCATTTCTTCCCAATAGCATTTAGGAGTGCCTTCAGATAGAGAGCCTCTTTCACTGCCTCCGACATCGCTAAATATTCTGACTCTCTACTTGAAAGAGCCACCGTGCGCTGTTTACGCGCCTCCCAGCTGCACCTGCCAGGAGAAACGCCTAACCTGAGTAGGAGCGCCGATCCGTTAGATTCTCACCCCAATCTGCATCGACGACACCATACAACTCTTCACATATGTGCTTAAACAGTAAGCCGTAATTTATCGTACCGTTCAGGTACCATATTATGCGTTCAATAGGGGTCGCTGCAGGCTTGCAGTCAACCATCCCAAATCTCTTCAAAATAACCTCGACGTATTTCTTTTGCGACATACTCTCTACGATTCTGTAAGTCTTGCTTAAATCCGATGCTCAGATAACTTTTTTTAATTATTTATTTATTTATTTAATGTCGACTAAATTCAGTCGACAGATTACAATTAAAATTAAAATTTAATAGAAAAAAAAAAGTAAAAATAAAAATAAGAATAAATTTAACTCTAAATCTGGGGATAAAAGAAACGTAAAAATTCAAATGAGAGGTCCAGCATTTGCTGCTTGGATTGGGGAAAACCCAGAAAAACGCAATCAGACCAGGGCCTATTTCTTTTATGTCAAAAGCCTTGCATAGGTGAGCCTTTGCTTGCTTTAGCCATCCTGGTTGATTCGATGCTAACAGCAAATCATTGACATAAATTGTGATTAGAAGTATTTTCTGTCCTCCCCGCACAAAGATCCTGTGTAGTGGACTTCATTCCAATTTCTCGCAGTTTCTCAGTAAGTTTGCAGTACCAACGCAAACCCGATTAGCGTAGACCATATAACGCCTTCCTTATCAGACAAGTGAGCTCTTAACACCTTTTGCTGACTTGCACAACTGCCTGGCTACAGAAATATGCTTCGCATCAGCGGTGACAACATCCATTTGGTGAATCTGCATATCACCATCTGCTGCTATAGCTGCCAGTAGTGGTACTGATGTAGATCGCACCACAGGCAAGTACGACTCGTGAAAATCCTCTCCAGGTCGCTGGGCGTAGCCTTTAGCTACCAGACGAACTTTCTTTTTGCCTGTAGCTGTGCCGCCGTCCTTTGTACGAAATACCATCTTATTTCCAATCATTTTGCGATCGGTTGGCTGTTCTGTTAATTCCCAAGTCTTGTTGATGATATGGGCTAAATATTCATCTTCTACTGCTGCTTTCTAGTTTACAGCATCGGTTAAGCATTTTACTTCGTCGATCGTTATGGGATCATCTGAGATTATTGCGATAATTTGGCACTACTCAAATTAATCATCTTCTGATTAATCTTCTCTAGAACCTTTTCGGTCGGCTGATAATATACTTTACATAGCCTTCCTGGTTTGCCAGGAAACTTGGTCGTCCTCTGCCACGTTGCTGAGTTGGTTGCTAGACTTCGACATCGCTGGACGAATCTTCATCTGACAGTTTCAGCTGCTTCTGCTCAATAGAACGGTCTGCTTTGACTTCGATGTTAACCTCATGCTCGTCATCGTAGAACTCTGAATATTCACTCTTAAAACTTGGCCTATTCAGAAATTTAACATCGCTGCTTATCAAAATGGTTCGCATCTTCGGTGAGTACAATCGATAAGCCTTGGATACCGCATCATATCCAACCAGCACGCATTCTTCTGATCTTGACTCAAACTTGTCTTTGCTTTGCCCTGACCAGCGCAAATGACTTTGTTCCAAAAATAAGCAGATGCCATAATGTAGGCATTTTACCTGTACACTGGCTATACGGGATACACAAAGCTCTTGCAGTAAATCTGTTTCCGATGTAGCACGTCGTGTTTACAGCTTCAGTCCAAAAAGATGATGGCGCACCCGATTGCCACATCATACACCTGGCCATCTCGACCAGCGTGCGGTTGTGTTGCAACTCCATTTTACTGAGGTGTATAAGGTGCTGTCTCTTTATACCGTTCCTGTTGAAAAATTCGTCCGTTGCCTCGTTGCAATACTCGGTGCCGTTATCCAATTGTAGGGCGTTGATTTTCTTGCCTGTGAAGTTCTCCACTGAAGCTTTATATGCTTTAAAAGCCTCAAACACGTCGGATTTCTGCGTTATATGTTCCATCCTGTAATGCCATAAATCAACCTCATTTGGATTCTCGCTTATACACTCGCTTCGCTTCTTGTTGTTTCGTGTCCAAGTAATATAGGTTACCGTATCTCTTAGCGATCAACCATTTCTTGTTGTTATCAACAATTACTGCATCATGTTTTCTAAAATGCACTTCTAAACCCTTGTCTGTCATTTTCGATACAGACATTAAGTTTTGCCGTAGATCAGACACGTATAATACTTCTTTCAATGTAACTGCATTTTGTCGTTTTCTTTCCATTGTTTTGATCGTCACATTTATATCGCCGACGCCATTTACTTGTGTTGTATCCCTGTTCGCCAATTGCAGTGTTTTATCGATATTTCTTATGTTACCGAATAATTTTGCATTCGAACTCATGTGCGATGTGCAGCCACTATCGATACACCACATGCTGCCCAGGGCTCCTGTAAAATTCGCAACTTCTGCCATAATTAACAACGTTCCATCCTTATCATCGGCTTTCTCTTTTGTGTTGCTTTTTCCGCTTTTGCAATTTCGCTCCAAATGTCCCACTTTATTGCAGGCAGACATTTTCTGCTTTCCTTTTCTTGATGTGTGCATCTGCTTCTTCCATAATCTTCACACAAAGAACTGTGGGGCTTGGCAAGTCATCCCTTGACTCCATAGCAGATCTGATGTTTCAAACGATTCTGGTAGGCTGTATAGCAGTAATATTGCTAACAGATCGTCGCCTATTTCGACTCCAATTTCCTTCAACTTTGTCACTGCATTAAAAAATTCATGGACATCTCCCATTTCCTGTATACGTGACAAGGCTATCTTCTTTAGCAGTCTAGCTTTTCGCACAGGGCCTCTTGATTGGAACTGTTCCTGTAGTTTTAATCATCTGGTGTTGGATGTGACACAGCGATCCAACAATAATAATTCCGACGCGCAAATTGACAATACTGTGTCCGCTTTTGCCTTCTCATCTTGCAGCTATCATGGTGCTTGCTGTTCTGCAGTATCTGGACTCTCCTTTGTACTCCACATACTGACATAAGTCGTTCTTAACTAGAATAGCCCGAATTTTTATATTCCATGTGTCGTAGTTTTCCGCGTTAAGCGGCTCTATCTTGATAAACGAGCCCTTTATTTTGCACAGCTTTTCTATAAGATTCTTTACTCCGGATAATTACTGACTCCTAGGCCCATAACCTGTGGGAACTTGCAGTGGTTCCACCAGTAAATATTAACCGAAATGATGTATTCTTATATGCGGGTCTATATGGCGACAGCTTGATCACGAAAGGTTCCGTGTGACCAACTTATTACTTTGACATTAATGCTTAAATACTTAAAAACTCGGAAAGCTACAGTCGGATTCAACCGACAGTAGGAGACCCTGTACTTTCCTTCGCACACACACACGCTAACGAACACGCACACATGCACACATATCGTAAAGTCGTGCGCGGAATTGAATCTTGAATATCTCCGGTGTTTATTAACCGATTAAGCCACAATTCACAGCACAGATTAAGATTATCATAAGATTAGCGTATGCCAACACAAGTTTGTATCTTTAGACCCTGTACTTTAAAAAAGTACAAAGGGTCTATTAGGTTTGTGCAAATGACATTTGTGTGTAACAGGCAGAAGGAGACGTGGCAGACCCCATAAAGTATATATATTCTTGATCAGGACGACGAGCTGAGTCGATATAACCCTGTCTGTCTGTCCGTCTGTCCGTCTGTCCGTCTGTCCGTCTGTCTGTCTGTATGAACACCTAGATCTCGGAAACTATAAGAGCTAGAGACTTAATTCTTTTTTTGTTAGGATCGTGTATTACATAGGCAGGTCAAGTTTATTCCAAATGTTTGGAAAGTCATCCCCCTCCCCCTCAAATTCGCAAAAATATTCTCAGAATGTACAGTTTTAGAGTCACTGTTTTCCTTTTTTGCATGAATAAAGCTTTAGGTGCTTTGAGTGTTTGGTGCGAGTTGCAGCCCAATCGGATAATAAACACCAGAGATATTTGACAAACAATTTTCTGTACTGAGCATGTGGGCGGGGGAGGGGGAAGCCACAGTGTACGCGGCCACTAGGGCGTATGCGTGATTTTTGATTGTGAGTATGAATGTATGCATGAGTATTGGTTATTGTTTGTATTTGAGCGAATAATTGTATGTATATGTTTGTGTGTATACACATGTATGTATGTATAAGTGTGTTGCCGCCGTTAGCATTTAAGTTTAAATTTGAATATTGCGCCATCAATACCGATAGGTACCTCACGTTTGAGTTATCGGCATTGACGATGCGCGCATAAGTTATCGATGATTAGCGAGGCGTCACTGAATATGAATTTCATCAGACGCGCTTGAGAAACGGAAGAAGATACAAGTTTTTTTAAAGCTTCTTCTCCCTGCTTTTTCTGTTTACGAATTTTGTACTTTTGATATTGAGTTTTGAGTTAATTAAACGTATATTATAAGCAAAGAACGCTACATGAAGATGTATTTAATTCTCCCCGCCGGATCAAGCGCCAACATTCTTTAAAAAAACTTATAATTTGCAACTGCGCACAAGGCGATCGGTCAACAAACGGGAACGTAACTAGAGGAAAGGAGATAGGACTACATTGGCTTGCGTGAGACGCGAGCATTGTGGTGAAATTCCTTGGACTAGAAAATTCCGTGTGTACGTGTGCGACATGTCACTGTTGGACACCGATCAAAATAAATGCGCAGCTTGCAGAAAGGAGCGACAAGGCAGCGGTACCCAGGAGTGGGTACGCTGCGATGAGTGCAAGCAATGGTTTCACTTTGCTTGCGTAGGAGTGGATTCAACTGTGGCTGTTCGTCGCTGGATTTGTTCGGGCTGCCAAGCATGGGAGTCGAACAGTAAGGTATCCGACACACTGGTGGATATGGTCAACACAGAAGCTAAAGGCGTGGAGACCATGACCAGCGTGGATAATCAGCGAGCAGAACAGCGCGTCGAGAATGTAAATGCTGTGCCATTAGCATTTACAGTTAGCACCAGCCAGAGTGCTGCCAATTTGATGTTGGCAATGCTGGAAGAAAAGCGCGAAGCAGAGCAGCGGTATATTGAGCAAAAATATAGCTTGCTGGCACAGATGAATCCAGATGCAACGCCGCCTGTGCGTACGGGCCCAACGAGTAGTCAACTTGCTGCGCGCCAGGTCATCAGTCATTCGTTGCCGAGTTTTGGCGGCGACCCAGATGACTGGCCTATGTTTCTCAGCGCATTCGAAAGCAGCACGAACGCCGCAGGATTTTCGGATGTGGAGAACATGCTGAGGTTGCAGAAGTGCCTGAAAGGCAAAGCGCTTGATCTTGTTCGTGACAAGCTTTTGTTGCCGTCAATGGTGCCTGACGTAATCAAGACGCTAAAGATGTTTTTTGGCAGACCAGACCAAATACTAGAGCGTATGATCGAACGCGTCAGAAAGATTAACGTGCACAAGGATAAGTTGGAGTCACTTATTGATTATGCCCTAGCTGTGCGCAACATTTGCGCCACTATGGAATCATGCAAGCTCGAGGCGCATCTGAATAACCCGATGCTTGTCAAGGAGCTGGTGAATAAGCTTCCAACGCAGCAGAAACTGAGCTGGGGTATGCATCAACGCGACGAGTCTACGCCTGCTGTGAAAGCATTTAGCGACTGGCTATTTCGTATCGCTGAGGCAGCATCCATCGTGGTGCCTGGAGTGGGCGAAAGGACAGGCAATGTGAACACACATGCACAAGTCGACGTGGGATCGAATCGAGCTGCTGTAGTCCCGACAGGAGCCAAGAAGACCGATGTACAAGCAGGCCAGAGAAGTGAGCCTGTGAAGGACGGTATGACTGCAGGACGTCAGGGAACAGCAAAACAGAAGGCACAATGCTTAATGTGCAAGAGCGATACGCATCTCATTAGGACTTGCTCCCAATTCAAGGATCTGTCAGTTGAGGATAGACTGAAGATTCTAGGTGACCAGTTATGCAAGCAGTGCCTCGCTGGACGTCACCGTGAATGCAGGAAGCAGAATGAATGTGGCATCGATGGATGCAAGGACAAGCATCATCCGTTGCTGCACAGATCCACCCAGGCCAGAGAAGTGGTCAGTGCTCACCAGGTCGAGAAACATAACGTCGAGCAGCTTTTCCGTATCCTACCAGTGAGACTGTACGGGGTCGGGGCAACTCTCGACACATATGCATTCCTGGACGAGGGGTCTTCAGTCACGCTTATTGATGAGGCCGCCTTCAAGAGTTTGAACATGCGTGGTACGCATGAGCCAATGTGTCTGCAGTGGACGGGTGAGACTACTCGAGTGGAACGAGCAAGCATGTATGCGAACATGCAAATCTCAGGTGCTGATGGCAAGAAGCACTGGCTAAGCAACGTGCGTACGGTTGAAAACCTATCGCTACCAAGACAAACGCTGGAGGTCTCCGAGGTGATACAGAAGTATACTCATCTGGATGGAGTCCCTCTCGCATCGTACAAGGATGCTGCGCCGATGCTGCTGATTGGCTCAAACAACTGTACACTGGCAGTACCTCGTAAACTTCGAGAAGGAAGTTGGAACGACCCTATTGCAACCAAGTGTAAGTTAGGCTGGTGTGTACAAGGAGCGGCACGTCCAAGATCAGGGATATCGATGCATCATTGCAGCTGCAACTGGAGCGATATCGACCAAGCGATCAAGGAGTGCTTCAACGTCGATGCAGTGCAGCCGAGAGCATTGCGATCTGCTGACGATGAGAAGGCCGTAAGAATTCTGGACGAGACATGCGTTAAGGTGGGTGGCCATTACCAGGTTGGATTGCTTTGGCGTACGAGTGAGGATGCTTTGCCTGAAAGCTACTCTAATGCCCTTAAGCGTCTCAACTGTCTCCAGGCTAAGATTAAGAGGGAGCCAGATCTATACGACAAGATACAGGATCAGATCGACAATTTGTTAAAGAAAGGATATGCAATGGAGTTGTCGCCTACCGAGTTGGCGCTGCCACGTGACCGTGTATGGTATCTGCCAATCTTCATTGCCATCAATCCCAACAAGCCAGGCAAGCTGCGGCTGGTATGGGATGCCGCAGCCCGATCACATGGGAAGTCACTGAATGACTTTATGCTGAGCGGACCTGATTACCTGAATCCATTGATTGACGTGCTGATGTCATTCCGGGTTGGTAAAGTCGCCGTCTGCGCGGATATCGCTGAGATGTTTCACCAAATAAACATTCAGGAATCCGATATGCATGCCCAACGATTCCTTTGGTTCGATAAGGAGACCAAGACAACGAAGTTCTTTGTTATGCGTGCAATGACGTTTGGGATTAGCTGTGCACCAGCCATTGCCCACTATGTACGAGACAAGAACGCCGATGAATACAAACAAGGCAGTCCACGAGCTTGCGAAGCTATTCGTCTAGCACACTATGTAGACGATTACATCGACTCCCTGGACAGCGAAAAGGAAGCAGTTATGGTGTCAAGAGAGGTGCGAGATATACACGCTGCTGGCGGATTTCAGCTCAGAAATTGGATTTCTAGCTCATCGTATGTACTATCTCACTTGCAAGACGACTGCATGAGTGCTCAAGCTCTCAAGGACCTGGGAGGTCCTGAGAAGGTTCTCGGTATGTATTGGGAACCGGAATCTGACGTCTTCAGGTATATCTTCAGGTTTGCTCGGCTAAAAAGAAACGTGATGCCTGGAGGACAAATTCCAACCAAGCGAGAGGCACTACAAGTCCTGATGTCCATCTTTGATCCACTTGGGCTATTGAGTTGCTATACAATAGGCCTAAAGATGCTCCTGCAAGAGGTTTGGCGAGCCAAGCTGGACTGGGATGAGGAGCTGCCAGGTGCGCTGCAAGACACCTGGTCGCGCTGGGCGAACTTGTTGCCGAAAGCTGCTACGTTGTCTATCCCACGTCTGTATTCACAAATGCTTCGGGATGCAGATCATGTTGGTCTGCACACATTCGTGGATGCCGGCGAGCACGCATATGCCGCAGTGTGCTACTTGCGTGTGCAACGAGGACCAGAGATTGACATTGCTCTGGTGGCAGCGAAGTCGAGAGTGGCGCCACTGAAACCACTATCGATACCACGTATGGAACTGATGGCTGCCCTGACAGGAGTGCGATTGGCCGCACATGTGTTGAAGACACGTCGCCTGCGAGTCGATGACTGCACTTATTGGTCTGACTCGAGGACAGTACTGCACTGGTTGACAATGGATCCACGGAAATTCCAGCCCTTTGTGATGCATCGTGTGGCTGAAATCATGGAAGTAACCAGCGTTTCCCAGTGGCACTGGGTACCGAGCAAGAAAAATGCAGCAGATCTCGCAACGAAGTTCAAGAGCGACCCTGACATGAACCTGTGGCTACAAGGACCACGATTCTTGAGGTCGGCTAATGATGAGTGGCCACAAGCTGCCTCACGCATTGTTCCAGAGGCGAGTGTTGATGAGCTGCGCAAACACGTGCTGGTGGTTACGAAGGTTAACAGCACCAGATTGAATATTGAATATTTCTCGGACTGGAAGCGTTTATACCGAGCGGTGGCGACATTCCTTTTGTACATCAAAAAACTGCGTGCGAAGATCACTGGAGCACAGCAGCCTGAGATGACACCGGAACTGTTGGATGCAGCAAAGACTTTGCTGTACCGTCACGCCCAACTGGAAGCTTACTCGGCAGAAGTCCGAGCATTAGAATCCGCAGATACAATCGCAAGGAGCAGCTCGCTGGTGGCGATCAATGTGTATTTGGATGCGGATAGAGTTATGCGGGCTCAGGGACGAGCGGATTTCATTAGTATTGAGGATCCAGTCGTGTTACCCAGGACGAGTCGCCTAACATTCCTGATCGTGAAGCGCATGCATGAGAGAAACCATCATGCATCTCACGAGACATCAATTAATCTCATCAGGGGTGCCTACTATGTTCCACGGCTTCGAGTGCTGTATGCATCTGTACGCAAAAAGTGCCAGAGATGCAAAATTGATTTGGCTACCCCGCAGTTGCCTCAGATGGCACCACTGCCACATGCGAGACTTGCGAGCTTCGAGAGACCGTTCACCTATACGGGAGTGGATTTCTTCGGGCCAATCCTTGTGAACGTAGGCAGGCACAAAGAGAAGCGCTGGGGAGTGCTCTTCACCTGCTTGACCCTAAGAGCGATTCACATAGAGGTGGCAAACAGTCTGGACACGAGCTCGTGTATCATGTGCCTGAGGAATTTCATGGCACGACGTGGTACGCCGAGGGAAATCTTTTCCGACAATGGAACCAACTTTAAGGCAACGGAGAAGGTGGTCAAAGAGGAAGTCATGCTGATCGACTTTGAAAACATCAAGCTGAGGTATGACGGGATCAAGTGGAGGTTCAATCCGCCGGCGGCACCGCACATGGGTGGCGCCTGGGAGCGAATGGTACGCTCCGTGAAGACAACGCTGAAAGCTATATGCCCGTCTAGCAGTTTCAACGATGAAAGCCTGAGGAGTGCTCTAATGGAGATTGAGTTCATAGTAAACTCCAGGCCGTTGACGTTTGTCTCTTTAGCATCATGCGATGATGAAGCGCTGACACCGAACCATCTGTTGTTGGGTTCACCAAGTGGCTACAAGCCTGTAGCTAGCGACGAAGGAGACCTCAGGCAGAGGTGGCGTCAGGCACAGCTGTTCGCCGACAGATTTTGGAAACGATGGGTGATGGAGTATGCACCAGTTCTCACCAAGCGGGGCAAGTGGTTTGTTAAGCGTCCACCCATCAAGATCGACGACATAGTCATTGTGGTCGACGATTGCCTGCCAAGGAACCTATGGCCAAAGGGACGCATTGTGGACGTCGTCACAGCGAAAGATGGGCAGGTTCGACAGGTGACCATAAAGACCGAGAGAGGAATTATGATTCGGCCAGCAGCCAAGGTAGCAGTACTGGACGTCGGCAGCGAAGATGGTGAACGACCTGGAGCCATTCACGGGGTCGGGAATGTTGCCGCCGTTAGCATTTAAGTTTAAATTTGAATATTGCGCCATCAATACCGATAGGTACCTCACGTTTGAGTTATCGGCATTGACGATGCGCGCATAAGTTATCGATGATTAGCGAGGCGTCACTGAATATGAATTTCATCAGACGCGCTTGAGAAACGGAAGAAGATACAAGTTTTTTTAAAGCTTCTTCTCCCTGCTTTTTCTGTTTACGAATTTTGTACTTTTGATATTGAGTTTTGAGTTAATTAAACGTATATTATAAGCAAAGAACGCTACATGAAGATGTATTTAATTCTCCCCGCCGGATCAAGCGCCAACAAAGTGCATGTATATGTTTATGTGAGTATGTTCATATATGCCGCTGCTGTTACCGACGCCCAGGGCAAACCACAAGTACAGGGTCTCCTACTGTCGGTTGCGTCCGACTGTAGCTTTGCGTCCGACTGTAGCTTTCCCTACTTTTTAAAATTGTGGGTGTGACAGTTTTTTGCGGTTTTTGGGGGAGGGGGAGGAGGTATCAAAAATCTAAAACAAACTTGATCTGCTTGCACTATAGGGGCATCTAACTGCCAAACATGATGTCTCTAGCTCTTACAGCTTCCGAGATCTAGGTGTTCATACAGACGGACAGACAGACGGACAGACGGACGGACGGACAGACAGACAGACGGACAGACGGACATGGCTAGATCGACTCAGCTCGTCGTCCTGATCAAGAATATACATATATACTTTGTGGGGTCTGCCACGCCTCCTTCTGCCTGTTACATACATTTCGGACTTGCACAATCTTAATAGACCCTTTTGTACTTTTTTAAAGTACAGGGTCTAAAAATACTTGAGCGTACATTTTAACAAATACTTATGATGCATAGTGTGGGAACCTGCATCGCGATGCTGAGCGAACGTTGTCGGCGGCGGGAGAGCGGCGGGAGAGCGGCGCTCTCTCGTGACTCTCGCTCACTTGTTCTTTCACAGTTATCATAGTTTTAGTTTTACTTTGGCACTCGAAGCGAGCAGTGGGAGTGAGATTACAGAATAAAAAAACTCGGAAAGCTACAGTCGGATTCAACCGACAGTAGGAGACCCTGTACTTTCCTTCGCACACACACACACACTAACAAACACTCACACATGCACACATATCGTAAAGTCACACGCAACCACACATACGCTCGCGCTGCTCCCCCCTTACCTAGTACTGGGAATTGAATCTTGAATATCTCCGGTGTTTATTATCCGATTGAGCCACAATTTACAGTACAGATAAAGATTATAATAAGAATTTCGTATGCCAAAACACAAGTTTGTATCTATAAAATTGTGGGCGTGGCAGTTTTTCGCGGTTTTTGGGGGAGGGGGGACAGGTATCAAAAATCTAAAACAAACTTGATCTGCTTGCACCATAGGGGCATCTAACTGCCAAATATGATGTCTCTAGCTCTTACAGTTTCCGAGATCTAGGTGTTCATACAGACGGACAGACAGACGGACAGACGGACGGACGGACAGACGGACGGACGGACAGACGGACATGGCTAGATCGACTCAGCTCGTCGTCCTGATCAAGAATATATATACTTTGTGGGGTCTGTCACGCCTCCTTCTGCCTGTTACATACATTTCGGGCTTGCACAATCTTAATAGACCCTTTTGTACTTTTTTAAAGTACAGGGTCTAAATATATTTGTTATTAAACCCGAGTTGTTGAATTTATTGCAGTGTTACATTGACGACGAGGTAAAACCAGCGTGCGTAAATGAATTGAATGTGCGAGAGAGGAAGGTATAGAGAAGGAAAAAAAAAACTAAGAGAGAAAACTTTAAGAGATTTTGCATTTTAAGGGTATGAGAAGAAGACCACGGAGTTTCAAAAAAAAAAAGATAAGAGAAATGGTAATAACCGAAATAAAGACGATCTGGAAATGTAAACAAAGGTTTACAATTAAATATTATTTGACAGTGGTCAAAGGCAGTTTGCCGTACGAAAATGTAAACAAAGGTTTACTATTAAATTGTAGCTGACAGTGGTCAGGGGCAAATGAAAAAGAAAAGTAAATAAAAATTTTAGCTGACTGTGGTCAGAAACAATATAAAAAAAGGTAATAAATATTATCTGACAATGGTCAGAGGCAGTTGGCCGATAGAAAATATATACATATATAAAAAAATGAAATTCTAGCTGACACTGGTCGGGGGCAAATATTAAGAAAGATAAATTTTTAGCTGACAGTGGTCAGGGACAAAAACCGAAAGGAAAAGAGAAATCTCTCGACAGAAGCATTGGCAAAGAATAAAATATAAAAAAAAAAGTAGGGAAAGCGACAGTCGGACGCAAAGCTACAGTCGGACGCAACCGACAGTAGGTGACCCTGTACTTTGATTTGCCCTGGGAGTCCATAATAGTCCATAATAGTCCGTAGAGTCCATAATAGCAGCAACATATATGTACATACTCACATACACATACACATACACTTATACGCACACACATACACTTATTCATACAAATATACACTAAAATACAAATAATAACCAATACTAATACAGAAATTCACACTCACAATCAAAAATCACGCATACGCCCCAGTGGCCGCGTATGCTGTGCCTTCCCCCTCCCCTAGCCATTTACTAGGCATTTGCCTAGTACTGAAAATTGTTTGTCAAATATCTTCGGTGTTTCTTATCCGATTGGGCTGCAACTTGCACCAAACATGCAAAGCATATAAAGCTTTAATCCTTTAAAAATGAATCCAGTGACTCTAAAACTGTATATACTAAGAACATTTTTGTAAATTTGAGGGGGAGGGGGATGACTTTTCAAACATTTGAAACAAACTTGACCTGCTTATGTAATACACAAACCTAACAAAAAAAAAATGAAGTCTCTAGCTCCAATAGTTTCCGAGATCTAGGTGTTCATACAGACGGACGGACAGACGGACAGACAGACAGGGCTATATCGACTCAGCTCGTCGTCCTGATCAAGAATATATATACTTTATGGGGTCTGCCACGCCTCCTTCTGCCTGTTACACACAAATGTCATTTGCACAAACTTAATAGACCCTTTTGTACTTTTTTAAAGTACAGGGTCTAAATATACTCACATACACATACATTTAAACATATGTGTGTATACATACACACATACACTTATACATACAAATATACACGCAAATGATAACAATAACCAATACTCATACAGAAATTCATACTCACAATCAAAAATCACGTATACGCCCTAGTGGCCCCATACGCTGCCGCTTCCCCCCTCCCCAAGCCAAATGACTACTACTGAAAATTTGTCCAATATCTCCGGTGTTTATTATCCGATCCTGAAACCCGATATCCGATTTTCTGGGTTTCAGGTGCAGCAGTAATTTGTGATGATGGAGGGCATCATAAAACCTGGAAAAGTCTGTGCTCCGAAGAGAATGGGCAAACTTGCTTAGAGCTTTTAAAATATATTTAGAGATTGAAGATGTCCAATCGGTTATCAAGAAGAGGACGAAGTTGCTACACTTGGGTGGCACACAATTACAGACGGTTGCATACGCACTTCCGGGTGCGATAGTCGAATTCAACGAGGAAGAGAAAAACGACGTCTTCACAGTATTGGTCGATAAATTAACAGCATACTTTTCACCTTAACAAAATTCGACTTTTGAGCGACATTTGTTTAGGAAAATTTCCCCCGAACAGGGTGAAGCTTTTGGGAAATTCATTTTGCGACTTCGCCAGCAAATCCAAAAATGTAGTTTTGGTTCGACGAAAGCTGAGATGGAAGAAATATGCTTGAAGGAGAAAATAATTGATACGTGGGCTAGTCCGGAGCTGAAAAAGAAACTTCTTGAGAAAGAACAAACATTAGGCGAAATCATCGAAACGTGCCAGGTCGACGAAGAAATCAATAAGCAATCACATCTAATGATAGCAAAGCCATTTCTGGAAATCACGACCAACCAATCATAGTGAGTATGGAAGATGTGGGCGATCAGGACACAAGGAGGATAGTCCTACTTGCCCAGCGCGACAGGCTAAATGTCGTCGATGTTCCCGACTGGGACACTTTGCCCGAAAATGTCGAACTGGTGTAAAACATTAACATCCACAATCGTATGAGGGAAAGAACGGTTAGAATTTCAAGGAGATGAAGCGAGAAAACTGTTTTAAAATAGACAGTGACGAGGAACATGAAGAATGGATTAACTGCAAAGTTGGTGGGGAAGATGTTGAAACGATAATCGATTCCGGATCTCGATTTAATCTGATCTCTCAAGCCGATTGGGTGACTCTCCAGTCCAGAAAAGCAACTGTTTTTAGACCCTGTACTTTAAAAAAGTACAAAAGGGTCTATTAAGATTGTGCAAGCCCGAAATGTATGTAACAGGCAGAAGGAGGCGTGGCAGACCCCACAAAGTATATATATTCTTGATCAGGACGACGAGCTGAGTCGATCTAGCCATGTCCGTCTGTCCGTCTGTCCGTCCGTCCGTCCGTCCGTCCGTCCGTCTGTCTGTCCGTCTGTATGAACACCTAGATCTCGGAAACTGTAAGAGCTAAAGACATCATATTTGGCAGTTAGATGCCCCTATAGTGCAAGCAGATCAAGTTTGTTTTAGATTTTTGATACCTCCTCCCCCTCCCCCAAAAACCGCGAAAAACTGCCACACCCCCAATTCTAAAGATACAAACTTGTGATTTAGCATACGATAATCTTATGATAATCTTTATCTGTTCTGTGTTCGGCCCAATCGGATAATAAACACCGGAGATATTCAAGATTCAATTCCCTGAACTAGGGGGAGCAGCGCGAGCGTATGTGTGGTTGCATGCGACTTTGCGCTATGTGTGCATGTGGTAGTGTTTGTTAGTGTGTGTGTGTACGAAGAAAAGTACAGGGTCTCCTACTGTCGGTTGCATCCGACTGTAGCTTTCCGAGTTTTTTAATGTGCGTACAGATGCACAAAACCAATTTAGAAGATACGCTTCGGACACAATTTTGCATATCACTTGTGTTTTTGAGGCACCAATAGCGGTCAAGTCATGTCCAGAGCTGATTGCATCCTTTTTCGTAATTGGAAAAGGACGACAATCATTACTTGGACGAGAAACAGCAACTAAATAGAATGTTCTGCGGATGGGTTTGCCAGTAAACCACATTGAAATAATAGAACCGTTCTCTAAGTGGAAAGATGTTAGATGTTAACTGACAATAGATCCATATGTTGATCCAGTGAAACAGCAAATGCGACGCATTCCAGTCGCGTTGAAAGGTAAGGTCAACGCCAAGTTGGAGGAAGCACACAAGCTGGATATAATCGAACCAGTAAGTGGCCACAGTCCTTGGATTTCGCCAATAGTGTTTGCATTTAAAGAAAACGGAGACATTCGACTATGTTTGGATATGAGACAGGCCAACCGAGCGATTCTTAGAGAAAATTATCCTTTGCCTACGTTCGAGTCTTTTATGACCAAGTTGAGAAACGCTAAATTATTTTCACGATTGGATCTCAAAGATGCGTACCATCAGTTGGAGCTGGAGGAGTCTAGCCGACAGATCACAACCTTTATAGCACCTCGAGGATTGTTCAGATATAAGCGACTAATGTTTGGCATAAATGCGACTCCTGAAATTTTTCAAAGACGACTCGAAGGACTCCTTGCATCGTGCAATAATGTAATGAATTATATCGACGACACTATTGTCTTTGGGAGTAATAAGCAAGAACACGATGAAGCTGTCAAGAAGGTTCGCGATGTTTTCAAAGAAAATAATGTCCTCTTAAACAACGGAAAGTGTATTTGGAAGACGAACAGAATAAAGTTTAAACAAAGAACAGACGCGTAGTTTCCTCGGTTTGATCACCTACGTTGGGAAATTCATTCCAGACCTTGTTGATCTTACTGAACCGTTACGTGAATTGCTAAAGAAGGAACAAAAATTCATCTGGGGACAAATTGGGGAAAGTGGATTCCAAAAACTAAAGTCGGCGTTAAGTGACATCCCGAGTCTTTCATACTTTGACCCCAAAAATAAGACTAGATTGATAGCTGATGCTAGCCCTGTAGCTTTGGGGGCTACAATTTAAAGACGATCTCGAACCAAATATAATCGCTTTTGCCAGTCGAAGTCTAACAGATGTGGAAAAACGTTATTCCCAAACAGAAAAGGAGAGTCTGGCTCTGGTCTGGGCGGTAGAGAGATACTATTTTTATTTAATAGGACTCGAGTTTGAGCTTGTAACTGACCATAAGCCACTAGAAGCTATTTTTAAACCGACGTCAAAACCTCCAGCGCGTATTGAGAGATGGCTTCTTCGGCTCCAGGCATACAAGTTTAAAGTTATATATAAGTCCGGCAAGGAGAATTTAGCTGACAGCTTATCCCGGTTGTGTGAGAGAGCCCCTTCCACTTGTTACGATCTCAAAGGCGAGCACAGCATACTAAGAGTTATAGAGAATACGGCACCAACATCAATAGCCATATCTGAAATCGCAGAGAAAAGTGCTCAGGACGAGGAAATTGTCGACGCAATGCTGTGCCTTCAACAGGGTTCCTGGGACACTGCCATTTCTAGTAAACTGTACCTATTCCGATATGAGTTAACAACTATTGGTACAATTATGCTAATAGGAGTTCGCATTATCATTCCGTCGACACTAAAGAACTGGAACGGTGTTGGGACTGAGTGTCCCAAGCGACAAACCCACCGCCGATAAAGAGAACCGAGTTTCCAAATGGGCCGTGGATTTCAGTCGCTACAGATCTACTAGGGCCACTTCCGAGTAATGAATATATCTTAATGTTAATAGATTATTACTCCAGGTACATGGAGTTTAAGTTTTTGCGCTCAATCACATCGGAATCTCTTATTGAAGCCTGTAAACTCCCAAGGGAGTTGCGTACCGATAATGGTCGTCAATATGTAAGCTTTGAGTTTCAGAACTATTGCAAATCGTGCGGGATTGAAGAAATAACAACACCTCCTTACTGACCACAAGCAAATGGCGAGGTGGAAAATATAAACAAGGCCCTAGTGGAGATAGCCCAACTGCACAAGAAAAATTTAAAAGATGAAATCAGAACGTTTACACTCATGTACAATGTCACCCCTCATGGGACTACAGGCAAGGCTCCAACAGAACTAATGTTTAATAGAGTCATTCGAGATAAAATTCCGGGTATACAAGATTTGGTAGGAGAGTTCACGGATTCAGTAGAAAAGGATAGGGATTGTACAAACAAACAAAAAGGAAAGGAAATTGCTGACAAATGGAGTGGAGCAAAATAAGCTAATAATATGTAATAGCGTGGGAGATAAGGTTGTCCTTAAAAATGTAGTTTTTCCACATAAACCTACTCCGAACTTTGACACCACGGAATATGAAGTTAGGGAGAGGACAGGTAATCTAGTTAAAGTAGTAGGTGGAGGCAGAATACTTCTGAGGAATGTTAGTCACCTTAAAAAGGTTCCCAAAGAGATAGAACCACCTGAGGATAACAAAACGGAGCCCACTCCAGATCCTAGAGTGGAGCAAGTTCCAGATCCAGCAACCCAATCCAATCAGCAAAACCCCGAGAAGAAGGACCAACATAACCAGGATGGACTGAAGCTGAAGCTGGTGAGGAAGGAAGGGATGTGGAAACCTGCATCGCGATGCTGAGCGAACGTTGACGCCGGCGGGAGAGCGGCGCTCTCTCGTGACCCTCGCTCACTTGTTCTTTCACATGTATCATAGTTTTAGTTTTACTTTGGCACTCGAAGCGAGCAGTGGGAGTGAGATTACAGAATAAAATACATTTGTTATTAAACCCGAGTTGTTGAATTTATTGCAGTGTTACACATAGAAAGTGTAAATGTATTGGTAACGTCATTAAAGCCCTGTTTCCACTGAGGTCGTAAGACCAAAATTGAGACTTTTTGCTTGAGACCGTCTCAAGCCCATACAAAATGTTGTCAGTTGCGTTTGAATTTGGGACTAGTCGTGAGAGCTGCGACCAAAAAATCCACAGTGTTGTAAAACGATTTTCTGCCAAAAATGCAGCAGCATTGTGAAATTTCCCCGCATTTTATCGAAAATTTAACTCTGTTTACAGTTAAAAAAAAGTAAACAAACGAAAAAAATTTGTAAACAGTAAGTTTATTTGTTATTATAATTGATTTGTTTGTATTTAATATTATTAATATACAATAAATATTTTAAATAAATGACACAATTTGTTATTACATGCATCCATATAGGCATTAATTCAGTTTTGAAAACTGCAACAACTTTTGCCAATTGTTCCAAATGGCTTTTATGGGCATATTCCATGCTCTGTGCCTCTCCGATACACTCCATTTCGCTTATGTCCACCATTATCTGGGACTGAGCAATTAAATCAATATTTATTTTCTCCATTTTATAATCAAAATCGTTTAATTCATTCTGCAAATCACGAATCAAATTAAATGTAAACAAAAACAGCTGATTTCGACTTGCGAATTACGACCGTTTGCTCAGTGGAAACACCTAAAAGGTCGTAGCCCCAAAAAAAGTCATAAGACCGCAATGGAAATTGGGTAATAATCTCCAATATATTTGAATAAACATACATATTTTAAAATTATTAATATTATTGATAACTTTTAACATTACAAAATCTCTATTAAATTTAGAGTGCAATATGCCATTCTGTGTTCACGTGCAAAACCGTCTTAAACACACCGTCTTCAACATTTACAATTATTCGGACTCTAGAATACTTCGGTTGAAAAAAGGTAAATTAGATTAAGATAATTGCAGCCGTAATCAGTGAACTGTGTTGTGCATATTAAATAAAATTACCGGATTACGAGACAGCACCTCGGCGTGTGCAGACGTGTTTTTCGTGTGGTCCGGTTAAAACTTAATTAATAACAGTTCAGAATCAAAAAAATAATAAAAATAAAAATTGTAGAATACAACTGTAACAAAAGCGAAGAGACGCTTATTGCGATGAAAATTCGCATAATACATATATCTTCTTGTGCAATTGACAATATAAAAAAACCATAATACCCGATAGAAAATCGTATTAAACAACAAAAAAGTGATGAGTCAAAGCGAATAACGCGCTCAGCGCCAACGCGAACAAGACGACCGCCGAAGACGCAGCAATGCATATTTTTCGTTCTACTCAGAAAACGAATCTCGGTCAATAACACCAACCCCGACCACTGAACTCAAACGAACGAGACACTGAACGAGACAGCACGCTCTTTCTCGCTGGCGTTACCAGCTTCGAATTACACTGCGGTAAATGCCAAAAGCGCTTCCCCTATCCTC